>RXID01014911.1:0-169959 GCA_005019695.1 Trichopus zeylanicus subsp. travancoricus
AGATATATAAATCCTATTCCGTATTGGGCTAGGATCGTTATTGACTCGGACTGATAAATAAATCCTAATTTTGATCAATATAAATTCCGAATTATCCAAAATATTAAATAAGAGACTTGTAGGAATCGATCTCAGCTTTCCAACGGATAGTTATTTGCTGAATTTGGATCAATATCTTAGGAGATATGGCCTTTGGACTGTAACTGTACGAATCTTGACGGATCCTGATTGGAGTTGGAATTCAACTTGGACTGGATCTCTAATTTTACTGTGAAAAAAGATGTAGTTGTCCTACATCAGACCCCTCCACTTGTAAAAGACTTGTCCTCAAGTCAAAGATTGGAGTCTCCGTTGGTGTAGTTGTGCTCCCCTTGAACTCTTTCTAACATAAAACTTGATTATGTAAACCAATAAGATTTCTTCGATTAACATCTTCAGCACTTTGATTTCTTATTTTCCTTCGACACAACCACTTGAACTTTTGCAAGATTCCTTTTGACCTTATTTGAAATAAATTTTTTGTACACACCAACTTATGATTTGTTCTCATGCAATGAAAGTATTCTTCGCAAGTTTGCTGACAATTGCGACAATAATTTGGATATGCCATTGCAAATTTTGAATCTTGCATAGTGATAACTCCTGTAGAAATTTTCTCTAGTTGTTAAAGAGAGTTGGCTTTTGATGACTCAAAGAATAATCTTGACTAGCACAATCAATATTTTCACAAGTAGAAAACTCTTTCTTGCAGCCTTCAAGATTGTCAACTGATTCATATGAATTCTCATAGATAGTATCTTGAAAATTTTCTGTAACATCCAAAGCTACTTTTGTATGATTTTCTAATTCATCAAAGAAAGAATCTTTGGGGCTCTCAATAAATTCTTCACTAGTTTGTTTGTCTTCCACACGATCCACAGCCTCTTCTTTGACTTGATAATTCAATACTAGAGGAAAGTTACTAAGATGTGGAATTAATACCTCATGGTTGTCTCCATTGATTTCAATGTCAGAAGCCTTTGGATGAGAGATCAATTTTACCTGATTTTGATCCCCTTTTGAGAACTTTATATTGAATAGTTTAAGCATCTTCAGCCATGAGCGAATTTTTGGTTTGCCTTCACGTGTTCTTTGGACTTGAATTTGCTCCCACCAAGATGAAGCATAACCATCAAGCTTGTATTCAACAATTTTCACTTTCTTCTCTTCAGGAATCTCCATAAACTTAAAGAATTTCTCAACGTTATCGATCCAAATAAATAAATTCTCATAGCCATGAAAGTATGGAATATTCACCTCACCATGGTTTTGGTTTTCCTGAATAGCTTCGTCTGTTGATCTCCAAGACATCGGACCGCGAGCCGCTTCGACGATCAATTGATGAACTTGGTTCTTAGTTTCAATCTGTTTCAAAGCTTCATACTTCCTAGTGATAGAAGCAAGAAAATTTTGTTTAATCAAATCTCGAATTTCATAATCTCCTAGATCACTGTCCATGGAGTTATTGCCACCAACTACGATCAATGGAGTCAAGCTTAGGAACAATGTTGCTCTGATACCACTTGATGTAGCGGGAAGAGGGGGCACGAGGGGTCGGAGAAAGAGCGTCGTCCTCTCTTGATGCAGAGGGAGGAAGCACGAGAGATAGAGAGAAGATCACCATCTTCACTTGATGCAGCAGGAGGAAGGCATGAGGAATAGGGAGAAGATCACCGTCTTCTCGCAATGATAGATCCGCTTGATGTAGCCGGAGGGGGCACAAGGGATAGAAAGAAGATCACCGTCTTCTCACCACGATAGATCCTTGAATCCACAAGGAAGATAAAAAGGGAACAAACCCAAAATAAGATAATATTATTGATAGAAAAGTCTTCTCACCTTTTGTTACAACCTTGGGCTGTATATATAACCCTCTGATAAACTTAGAGTCCTATTTGCTATAGACTAAAAATAGGACTTAGACTCTACTAAGAATTCTACTTAACATATCTTAAATAAAGATATATAAATCCTATTCCTTATTGGGCTAGGACTGTTATTGACTCGGACTGATAAATAAATCCTAATTTTGATCAATATAAAGTCCGAATTATCCAAAATAGTAAATAAGAGACTTGTAGAAATTGATCTCAGCTTTCCAACGGATAGTTATTTGCTGAATTTGGATCAAAATCTTAGGAGATATGGCCTTTGGACTGTAGCTGTACGAATCTTGACGGATCCTAATTGGAGTTGGAATTCAACTTGGACTGGATATCTAATTTTACTGTGAAAAAAGATGTAGTTGTCCTACATCAGAAATGCTGTGTAAATTATGGACCATCTCATGATCTAAGGAAGATATGTATGTTGCAGAAGCAACATCAGCAGCTGACTTTGAGCATGACACCAAGCCCCATCTATTTTCTTCTTCAACAACTTGGTGATGAGAAATAAGTTAAAATTCAGCAGTTCCCCCGTCGATAGATATGCTCTTAATAGTCATTATCAGCATGTAAAGCAACATGCCCATTTTCTGGGACAACAAATTGTATTTCAGTGTGCCTGACGATGGAGGAAAATTACATTTAGATGACTTATATATTGAAATGTCAAACAGAAAATGATGCAAAGAACATATGGATTACAGCTGAAGCCTAATATTGGAAAGCAAAACAGACAAACAGCAAAGAATGGATAATTACAGGAATTATCAGAGATGTAACAGAAAGTGCAATTTACACAATTCTCATAGTAACTCTTCAAAACTTCTTTCAAGGCATAGCACATGAATAGGTAATCTGACACTTTTGACTCTCCATACATGACAATGATGCTACAGAGACCGATCTGTTCCAGATTTGTCATAGAGGATGAAAGATATGTTTCCTTTTGTGTTTCTAATTACCATTGCCAGTTCTATAACCTTCTTAAGAACATAAATGAACTTAATAAGAATCAAATAAAAAAATTGCTAGTTTGGACCATCAATTAATTAAACAAAGAGGAATAATCTACCCCGTTAACACAATAAAGCATGCAATGAATTCTAAGCAAAAATAACAAAAGTTCAAGAATCCAAAAAAGGTTCATCTGTCCAACACAAATATGACATCAAAAATTACAGTATAATCCAAAAGGTCCATTTCTTGCAAAGAAAACCATAATAACTAAAAACTATACACATTTAGGTAGAGTCTCAATAATCAGAACTGCATCCCATGTGAATATGACCAACAACAACCAAGGATCACATTCCATGCAAACAAACCCTCATTCAAGAATCCTACTCCATGCAATATAACAGCATTTTTCACTCATCATACAACAAAAATATTTCAAAAAACCATAAGCTGCCATCTAAAACATTAAATTTCCTAATCAAGGATGTAACTACAAAATCAATGAATCCACTGATTCAAAATCTGAGAACTAGAATGACTGAGAAAACCTACAAATGAAAAGATGAGCCCATCCAAAATATTCAATTCCCTAAACAGGAACAGACAGCCACTTCACCAATGAATCTGCTGATTCAAGAGCTGAGAACCAGAACAACCAGAAAAACCTACAAACTGAAAGATAGACCCAAGAGCATACCTGTAGATATTCAAGTAATAAACCCTCATTCACGTATGTCCAGCAACTGACCAAGAATCGCATCTGATACTAACAATGAAATAAACCCTCGTTGAAGAATTACATTCCATGCAAATGTAACCTTCCATACCTGCAACTGTAACCTTACATTCTATACAAATGCAAAAAGAGAAATAGAAATACCAGTCACTAGCATTTGCAAACCAACAACATTTCAAATAAACCAGAACCACACCAAATTCCCAAAAAAGATCATTGAATCATAGAGGCAACAAAGCATCAAGGTAAAAATAGCATGCCCAAGCCACTAAATTAATGTAAAATTCTTACTGCTTAAACATTGTAAAAGATGCATCAAAAAATTTGGACAGATTCAAAGGTTTCTAAGGTTTCATAATGGTAGAAAATTCATATTTGTGTATCAATGATGAAAGAACTTCATAGTTTTCTATTTCTAGGATCTAAAAAGTAGAGAAACCCTACTAAACAGCCTACTATATAGTTGAAATTTCTAATCGAATTGGACTCTAATTTGGGCTTATCTCATACTCCGTTTACATAATATCAAAGTTTCCTTACTTGTAACTCAAGTTGTAATTTTGGTTATGATAAAACTTAGGACACCTAGTATGTACATGGCACTAGTTGCAATCATAATAAGAATAAATAGGTTTCTAAACGGATGAACTGAGCTTGTCTCCTTCAATAGTTTGACCTTTTTAAAGTGAGTTTTCAGCCTATTAACAGCCTTTTTTTATTTTTATAAGTACCAAAAAAGCATCAAATGAAATTGTAAAAATAATTTTCACATTAAAAACATCTATTTCTAAGAAATATAAGTATGGAAGAAATAAGACATATGTAGAATAAAAAGAGTTTTAACATTCTACAACAAGTTGAATATCACATTAAGCAAAAATAGCTTCTACAGTAAAAAACTATCAATGGGATATAAAAACTAACATGATCTGTGACTTTCTCATCAAATAAAATATCAGATATGAATATACATATTGAGACTCCCAAGTTGCAGGAAGAAGTCAACACTTTGGGAGGGATGAACCAAAAGAACCAAAACCCAAGCAGAAAGTAAAAAGAAAATTAGAAGAAGAAGAAGAAGAATGAACTAAATCATCAAACAAAAAACTAAATGAAAATTAGGAGCAGAACACCAACAAGAAGAAGAATGAACTAATACATCAAATGAAAAACTAAAAGAAAATTACGAGAAGGAGAACACTAACAAGAAGAAGAATAAGCTAATACATCAAATAGAAAATAAAAGAGGAAGAAGAGGTAGACAGATTAACAAAAACACGCAACAGAAAATTAAAAGAGGAGGAGAAGAAGCAGAAGGATGAACTAAACATCAGAAAGAAAATTCAAAATATGAACTAAAACAACAGACATAAAATTAGAATCAAAACATCAAAGAAAATTAGACGAAGAAGAATGGACAGAAAATTAGAATCAAACATCAAATAGAAAATTAAAAACAAAAAAGATGATGAAGAAGAATGAACTAAAACTAAAAACAAAAAATTAACAGACAGAAAATCAGAACCAAAATATCAAACAAAAAATCAAAAAAGAACTAGAAGAAAAATGACAACAAACTAAAACAACAAACAGAAAATAAAAGAGAAAGAAGTAGAAGAAGAATGAACAAAAGAAAGATTAAAGGAACCAAAATAAGATTAAGAAAATCAAATGAACGTAAACACAAAATAAAATTCAAAAACTAAAACCAGAAGTAGATTAAATGAACTAAAAACCAAAACTAAAAGAAGAAAAAAAAAGAATAAACATTCAAATAGAAAGATTAATAGGAGAAGAATAAGAAGAAAAAACAAAATAAAAATTAAGATGAAGAAGAATAAGAACTAAAATATAAAAAAAAGATTGAAAAACCAAAATAAAGAATAGGAACAAGAACAAGAACAAGAAACGAAAACTAATAGAAGAAAAACAAGAAGATTAAAAGAACTAAAATAAATAATAATAATAATAATAATAAGTGAAAAAAGAATTGAGATTAAAAAAAGAGGATTAAAAGAACTAAACCAAATATTAAGAAAAGACTAAGAAAACAAAATAAAAACTAAGAAGAAGAAGAATATTAAAAGAATCAAAACAAAGATTAAAAAAAAAAGATGAAGAATTGAAATTCAGAAGAAGAACAAGAAGATTAAAACAACTAAAACAAATATTGTTAGAAGAAAAAGAATAAGAAGATAAGGTTAAAATAAGTGATGAAAATTACAAAAATAAAAGCACATAAGAACAAAATTTTAAAAAAATTAACAAGAAAATGTAGACCAAAAAAACAAGAATAGACGCAACCATAAAAAACTTGAACTAAATCATAAAATATAAGTATTAAAGAAATATGAATTAAAACATAAAACAAAGAAGATTACAAGAACTAAACCAAGCAACTAGAACAAGAAGAAAATAAAAAAAATAAACTAAAAGATTAAATTGAAAAATAAATGAAGAACATCAAGAAATTGAAATAAGACAATTAGAAGAAGTGAAACTAACAACTAAAACAAAAATTATTAGAAGAAAAAGAATAAGAGAGTTAAAACAAGTGACGAAAATTATAAAAATAAAAGCATCATAAGAACAAAATTTAAAAAAATTAAGACAGAAGAAAATGTAGACTAAAAGAACAAGAATAGACAAAAACATAAAAAACTTGAACTAAATCATAAAATATAATTATTAAAAAAATATGAATTAAAATATAAAACAGTGGATTAAAGAAGAAGAAGAAAAGAAAAAGAAGATTAGAAGAAGTAAACCAAACAACTAAAACAAGAAGAAAAATAAAAAAAATAAACTAAAACATTAAACTAAAAAATAAATGCACAAAATTTAAAAACACCAAATTTATTTAAGCGACATAAGATGGATTACAATCTGTCATTTTCCCTTCATAATATTAAGTTATATTAATATATAATGGGGCAATGCCTTCCAATAAGTCCTCTCCACCCCCCATTAGAGTCATAATTAAGGCGACGGAACACCATCTCCACACATCACAGTATTATTGATTATTTCACCACTAATTTCCTACTTACCACTTATTGCATCGAAACAATTAAACCAGCCAACCAAACTCAACACAATAAATATCACACCCAATTCCTTCCTCTTGGCTTCCCATTCAATTTCCAATTTGAACGGAATCATAGAGTTGATTGGAAAAATGTCAAATGAGGCCACTTACTTCCATATCTTAACGGACTTACCATGGCTTGCAGAAGCAACTATCTATTCCAGTGAGGGAAGACTGGGCCAATGCTGTGACCAGACCTTTGTGTGCCTGGACTGTCATTGTCTGGTCTTCCACCATGTTCCATAGCTCCAAAGACTGCAACAATGTGACAAGCAAAACAACAACTGGAATTAATTTATGGGTTTTTGATACTCTTAAGAATGTAGGAAAATATGACACTAGCTGATAGCAAATCCAAGCATGAGAAATCCTTTCCAAGGATGGTCAGTAAGTTGTCTTCTTTTCTCCTTTTATTCTCTTTATTTTTTTCTTGCAAAAAATTAAAGCAAGCAGTCCAGGAAAGAAACCAAAATCCTCTGACTGAACTCAAATAAATCTTCTTCTTCGTGATAATAATAGAGGAGGGGGGTGGGGGTGGGAGGCGGTGTTTAAGAACTAAGAATATACTCTGAGCTTGAAGAACATGCTATGCAAGGATTCTCTACGACAAGTAAATTGTGAAGCCTAGCAGTGCAAGCAGTTTAATGGGGCCACAAAAGCCTTTCTTAACAAAAATAGTCAAACCTCCAAAGCCTCTCTTCTTATGCTTTCACAAGAACATCCACAAAAAGCTATCAGAAATCACACTCATTTAGAGTTTAAGGTACTGAGGAACCAAAGATAAAGCAAATAAATGTCCTGACATCTATCTCCTGGGGAAATGAGTTTTAGATCTCAACAAGAGGCACAAGGCCCTGGTAGACTATAATCATCAATTTGAATGATGTTTCATTACATGGTAGTTGCATGGAAAACAAATAGTCCTAAAGATGCGACAACATGTACCTGATAATCTCAATGACCAAGAGATAGTCTGAAAGATGCTACATAATGTACCTGATAACCTCCAATGACCAAGAGATTGGAATAGCTTGGATGGAAGACACAAGAATGAAATTTGTTTCCATTGGAGCTCCGCTCATGGATGCATTCTCCGGATGCTATGGACCACACTTTTACAGCATCCTGACTAACAAATGCTACGTAATCCCCATTTGAATTCCAGCAAACAGAGCGAACCTCCTTATTATGACCCTACAAATAAACAAGGTAAGTGGTAACGATCGATCATAGATTTCATAGAAATTGGGATTATATATTACAACTATGGAAATATGGCAACTTGGTTCAAGGCAATAATTCTTATACAAGAGCTGGATATATTAGTGAGACCTGCAACGAGAGTGTCTTTCTGTCTGTCTCAACATCACAGATGGAGACCATATTTTCTGCTGCTGCTGCCAGAAGATGCCCAATTCTAGGCTGGAATCTCACTTGAGCTGTGCCACCCTGTTTCCAACATCATTTTAGGTTCAGAACTTTAGGTACAAGTTTTCCATATAAGCAAACTAACTCATTAGTGAGAAAAGGTACCGGAAGCAACCTTAGAAACTCAGGAACAAAAATACTGGCCTACATTTCAGAAGCGAATCTCACCATTACCAACACACGAGCAGAACAAGTCCGTTTTCTTGGGATGGAAGTCTAGTGATGCCACTTGGGAGCTGTGCCCGCTATATGTGTGCAAACAAAAACTTGGCTGAAAAGGAAAACATGCAAACCAAAGCAGAATCGACATGTTGGAAAAAGAGAAGTTAGACCATTAGTTGTTACAAGAAAAAATTAACCAATAAAGATTATCCACATTTCATAGGAATTTGTTCTTAAATACTGGAACTACCAGCAAAAAGCTGATAGTGTATTTTAGAAAAAAGTAAATATTTCATTTTAACTATTATAAAGGTAGATCTAAGTTAATGTAACTATTGTTCAAACTACTGAGAAAATAAATGAATTGAAAAGCCAAATAATGTGGCAAGCAATCCAAAACTATTTCTTCATGGAGCAAAGCAATTATAGATGTAATATAAACAACAAAAAACTTAGATTCTTAAAACAAAACCTAAATCTCTTTAGAAAACCAAACACATGTGCATGAAACTAACAACCAGTAGCAAAATTTAGGAGGATCCAAAGCCATTACTTCAGCTGCATTCCATATCCGCACTGTTCTATCAAAAGAACTTGTAGCCAGATGTGTGGAGTTCGGTCTAAAATGGACATCTGTAATAATAAGAGTGTGTTCTTCTGGAGTGCTCTCTGTCTGCTTAGTGTCCATGTTCCGTAGAACAACCTACAGACAGAGAATTGTAAGCATCATCAATGTCCAAGAAAATTTGCACATCCAAATTACTTGTATGGAGACCACAGAGGATAGATATATCATTTCATTCTCATGTTACTCATCATGGAATAACTTTTCGTGTCAGTACAATGCATAAGTAAACGAATATACTTCATTAACTAAAGAATATATGACCCAGTTTGCTCAAAAAAATAGAAAAAAAATGAAAGATTATATGCAACACCTTTTTTTCATGTTCTGCACTGGCCAACAATTTTCCATCAGAGAAGTCGCAGCAAACTACTTTGTTGTTGCTAGTACGGATACATCCAACTTCTCTGAATGTAAAACCTGGAAGACACAAGGTGTGGCAGCATTTGAGATAATTTCCTAAAAGTACTAAACTTGCTTCATTTTACTATAATCACCCTTCATTGACTCAGAGTTATGTTCTTCAGTATTTCTTTTTAATAGAGCAAATATATCTTGTGCATCTCCATCATTATGTGAGAGAAAAGATTCTGCAGTGTCATCCAATGAACCAACATCACCAAAATGCTCCAGATCATCCTGTCTTTTGAAATTTAAATGTCGTTATACGTCAGACAAAAGCAAAAATAGACATTGTAACTCTTATAATATAAAACATTTTAGGTCCTGTATAGAAATACCATTTGATTTGACGATGAACCTAGCACACCAGTTGCATCAGTGCCATACATCATTAAATTTTTTGGCATACTACTATGTTGCAAATCCCCAGTCATTGTCATTGCATCACCCAGTGTGTTAGTTGATGGAGTTGATGGAGGAGAATTGGAAGGTCCAACTGTGTTTCCTGTGCCAGTACTGTTAGCAGCTCCAGAGGAAGTTTGTTTCCTTTTTCTATTACTCTGCAATATGATATGGATCCTCAATGTTAAATAAAAACTTCCATAAAGAAATGGATGATAATTTAGAAAGTTGTCTTTGGAAATTGAGTACCTATTGCAATTGTTGCTGCTGTTGTAGTTGTTCCCGCTGTGGTTGAGAGGATTGTTGCATCTGGGCCATTTTCAGCTAATCATATATGTGTATATATTTGTAAACATAAGATGCAGGGAAGAAAAACTAACAAATAATATAAATCATCAAGAACAAGTTAGAATCTAAGAGTTATACTAATCGCACAACATTACAAAAAAATTGACACCACACCCTCTGCAGAAGTGCATAGCGGCAAAGCCCATTTTGAATGGTTGTTTTCATGATTAGGAATTTATAGACCAAGGTATGATGTTGGCCAGAAACTCCTTCAGGCTATTATAACGACTGAATATTTGTTTTTGGGTAAACTGAAAGTAACCACAAAGCAAATCCCCCAGTAAACATCAAGCTCAAGTTAAATTTGATGATTCCAAATGCATAATTTGCATACCACATTGTAGTCAGGAGAGGTTGCTTAGGCATGCAGCAGGGGAACATGGTCTAGAAAGTATAAAGGGTTATGTTTCAAAATGGTGAGAAATCAGATTACATGTTAAACACACTACTCACTGTACTCAGTTTTTACTAAAAACACATTATAATAAATAATTAATGAACATATCAAACACGTTCATAAGATATTCAGCTTGATCTGGCCTGACATTTGTTGAACTCGATTGGAGTGGTGAGCCAACTGATCCATCATTCCCAATGGATTGGCCATGGGACTGCCGCCCCCTTTATATAGAGGGCGAGCTGAGCTCTTGACGTAAGCGCTTACGTCATTCTGTTACAGTGCGCTATAGTGCTACAGTGTACAGTGTTCTGCTACAGTGCGCACCGTCCCTACGTACAGTGGTCACCGTCCTATGCACAGTAACCCTATACTAGAGTACAGACTACTACAGTGACAACTGTCTGTACGACTACAGTAGTTACAGTGACAGCTGTCTGTCAGCTAGAGTGACAGCTGTCTGTACGGCTACAGTGTAGCTACAGTGATTTATTCTTTGCACACCTTCCCACCACGCTCCGCTTGCTAGTCGTGGCGGCTACTTGCTACTGGTACTAGGGCCTTTTCCCCCACCGCGCTTCCGTAGGTGTATGGATAGAGGAAGGTTGCTGGTGCGGGAGATAGCATCTTGGACTGATTGGGTAGCGTTCTGCAGCTGCTGGTTGATGCGTTCGATGGCAGGGAACCATGTTGCCCAGAACTGGTCTTGAGTGCTCAGCCTCCTGCACTCCTGCATCTTGATTGTGTGTAGGGCGCAAAGTTCTTGCAACGCCATGATTGCTGCAGTTGCTGTTGTGGGTTTGAGTTGGTCACTTTGTTTAGTGATTCCTGCAGGTGGAGTATCATCTTTGTCAATTGTTGCTGCGCCTGCTCCGTTGGTGCTGCTTGAACCTCCTGAAATGCCAGTGCCGTAAGTCCTAGTGCGTCGCTGTCTTTTTCGTCCGGCCATCCTGCACATATTAGAGAAGATAGTAAATGGGACAAGGCATCAGCTAGCTGATTGTCCTTGCCGTCGATATGCTCGAAGTGCACTGGGATGCCGATCCCTGTTATATAGTCCGTGAAAGCAATCCACCGGACTCTAGATGGCTTGTGATTGGGAGACTTGTTGAAGAAGCTGATGATTGCCTGACAGTCCGTCCTGATAGTGAGCTCCTTCTTATCCAAGTAGTAGATTTTTAAGGCTTCAAGGGAATGCATGACAGCGTATATCTCCGCGTCTATGGTGGACTTGAGCGGATTGAATTTTCCACTGGCGTAGGCGCATACGCGCTCAGTGGACTTTGGGTCGTGCTTGTACGGCTTCCATTTGCATATGCCTCCCCATCCCTCCATGCATCCGTCAGTCTTCAGGATGAGGTAGCTTTCTGTAGGGGGTACTTCGAGATCAGGCAATTGCTGTACCAGCTGTTTGATCTGCTCGACCAAGGCCCAGTCCTGTTGGTTCATTCGTCTTTCTCCAGTTGGGCTGGTTTTGGCGTACAGTGGGCTGAGTAGCTTGCCTAGATTTGGGATATAGTTCCTGGCATAGTTTAGGATTCCCAGCCAGGAGCGAAGCCCCTTTAGAGTCATCAATGACTTATTTTGTACTTCGGTAATCCTTTTGATGACGTGTGGTTGTAGCTTAATCTTCTGATTACCGATAATTGCGCCAAGGAATTCCACCTCGGCCACTGCGATCTTCATTTTGGTGGGGCTTAGAACAAGCCCATGTTTTTCACAAATACTCAACATGATGTTGAGATGCTTTGCATGCTCTTCCTCTGTCTGGGAGAAGACCAGGATGTCGTCGATGTAAACGGCGATGAAGTCTTCCGTCCCTTGAAAGCAGGAGTCCATTTTCCTTTGGAAAATGGAGGGAGCATTCTTTAATCCGAATGGCATGAGTAGCCATTCATATAGTCCCGTCGGGACCCAGAAGGTGGTCCACTCTATTGAGTCCGGGTGCATGGCCACCTGATGAAAGCCACTTTTTAAATCAAATTTAGAATAGACTTTACTGTGGCTTACCCTCCTTAGGATTGTATTTATCCCCGGAAGGCTGTACTGGTCTTTATTTGTAAGGTCGTTGAGGCGTTTGTAGTTGAAGACCAGTCTCTCCTTGCCCTTCTCCTCCTTCCCGGTGGCTGGGTCAACTGTTGTGCCAGAGTTGACTATGAAGGCTGTTGTTCTATGTCGGCTTTTGCTCGGCCTGATGACCCCTATGCTGAGCAGGGCTTCTATATGCCGCTTGAATGTGTCTTGTAACTGCGGCGTGACATGCTTCAGTGGCCTGTCTTCTATGATAAAATCTGAATTTTTTATATCCAGATGGCAGATTACATTATTTTTTGCCCAATGCTTGAGCGGGTCTTCCCCAATGAATCCCGCTTCCTTGAGCCTTGTGATTATAGGCTGGAATTTACGCAGGAAGGATTTCCTGCTGATACCGATGTTGTAGTACACTGACTGCTGGATGTCAATGTACTCGTCTTCCTCCAATTCCAGCTCCTTGACTGCGGCTGCCACCGATGCTGTAGGGGAGGTGCTGATAACAGTTAAGTTTTTGTAAAAGGTGACAATGTTACCTTCAATCCTGACCCCTCCTTGCATAGCCTTGATGAAGTTGCATTCAATGATCATCTGGATGCCATCACCTAACTCCATCTTGAAGCTATATGTGTAGGGGATTTTGAAGCTATTATCCCCAATATGCATTTTTCCTCCTTTCAGCTTCTTGCTAGCAGTTTGCTTTGAGTTTATTCCACTAAAGTGCACAATGAAGCTGTTTGCTTCTAATGCCTCTGGTGGTACTGACGCTTCATCTATACAACACGTTGTGGCTCCAGTGTCTAGTATCGCCCTTACCCGAATCCTGGGGATGTTAGGCAATTCCAATTCCACAAGCATGTTATAAAGCATGTTTTTTACCAGCTTCGGTCCTGATGCTGGTTGGGCTGACCCTTCTGTTGCTGCCTTGTAGACAGTTTCTTGGAGCAAGACGCTCGTGTACTCTTCTTCTTCTTCGGCCTCCTTTCTTTTGCCACTCTCTTCAGCTTTCTCGCCAAGTTCTTCATAATCCTCTCGTAGGTTCTTTTCCAGTTCTAGCTCCTGAGCCTTTTGCTTGTAGTATGCTACCTCCTTTTGTAGCCGCTCAATCTCCCCTTCACACCACGTGACGTAGTGTTGCTGCTCCTGTAGCATCTTTTGGGAAGGAAATGGTTCAGGCGGGGCTGGTGTAACCGGAACCTCCGTCTTGAAATAGTACGGCCCGCACAAATTGCAGGCTATAACTTTGCAATTGGGGCAGTGTATTCTTGCCCTTTCCATGGTCTGGCGTCGGCAACACAAGCACGTCTCCTCTTGTGGTTGCACAAAACTGTTATGCTGCCAAAAGTGCATACAATTTTCTTGGGAGGCAGGTAACGATACCTGAGGGTGATATCCACCTTCAATTTCACCCAATACGTAAGTGGCTTCTTCCTGCGGGAGCTGGCCTGGGGAACTGGTGGACTCAGCAGGTTCCTCCTCTTCGTTGTCTGGGTCTTCGTCCCATTTTATTGGGTAGTCCAGGTCTCCTGCTAAGAATTCCTGGTTTAGAAGTCGATGAAAATAACTTTCATCATCGCTCTCCTCCTCCTCGTGTTGGTGGTAGCTCTCCTCCTGTGGATCAAGTTGCTGTTCCAAGGTATGCTGTGGGGTGCTCCGCCCCATGAGGAACTGGCCCACCCTTCTTGTTGCTTGCTGGGCGATGTGAAGGCGCCGATGAGTTCTCCTGTATCCTCGAATCTGGTCTTCGAAGAGTGGAGACGATGTTGACGGTTGTTCCAAGGCCAACTGGATGTTTGGCTTTGACATCATTCGCCTTCAAGCTTCTCCTGCTCCTCCTTGAGTATGTCGAAAGGGTTTTTGAAAACCCTTAGGCTTCCTTGGGCCTCCTGCGGCCTCTGGGTGATGCCGCTTTGCTCTAGCTGAAAAAGAAGCCTTTTTACCTGAGCAAGGTCTTCACTGATGTGTAGAGATAGTGCTAGACTATCCTTCTCTGGTTGCCAAGTAGCCTGGTTGTTTCAAGTGCAAGTTCCCTGGCGTCTTGTTGTGTGAAAGTTCTACTGTCAAGTATGACAGTTGTCAAGTTCGTCAGAGAGTCTCTTAGTCCCGAGATCTCTCGTGTGATGTTCTGGCACAGTTCAAGTACTTGTTTAAAGTTCTTTAGGTGAACTTTTGATGACAGGCAAGTCTTGTCGTAGATTACAGCAAGATTATGTGCTAGCTGGTTTGTTGTAACTTTAGATGTTAAAGCAAGGTCAAGGTATTCGAGATTAGAGGTTCGGGAATGCTCATACCATTCCTGAATAGATTTTTCCCATGCGTCAGACATATAAGCTTAATTCATAATTACCAAAACCATCCTAGAGATAAGTTCCAGATTAGGAATAGACTATACTGAGATCACACAGGCGTGCCCTTGGGCTTACAACAGGCCTCCTGCCTCAACTGCCAAGTTAGGGCCTGTTCTTTTTCTCAGATCAGTCACCGCCTAATCCGCATAATACCATAAAGGACGAGAATTCGTAATCAATGAACTCAACCCAAGTCTTAACACGGTAATACAGGACAGGAAATGGCAAGAACGAACCCTTACCTCATACTCTTAGCACCTTGACCTCGAAGGTGTTTACGCTGCCATATCTTTGACAAGCTCTGATACCATGCGTCTAACTCGCCGTCTATCCGGGAGTCCTGGCAGTTATCTGCGGAAGCTCAGCGCTCGTTTGCGGATTTCGAGTGGAGAACAACAAGAAATAGGAAAGAGATATGGAAAACTCTCAGATTCTTATTGCTCTTCTGGACAATCTACAAACTCCTTGGACATGCTTACAATGGGACTGCCGCCCCCTTTATATAGAGGGTTCTGCTACAGTGCACACCGCCCCTACGTACAGTGGTCACCGTCCTATGCACAGTAACCCTATACTAGAGTACAGACTACTACAGTGACAGCTGTCCTACAGTGACAGCTGTCTGTACGACTACAGTAGTTACAGTGACAGCTGTCTGTCAGCTACAGTGACATCTGTCTGTACGGCTACAGTGTAGCTACAGTGATTTATTCTTTGCGCACCTTCCACATCTTTACCGGATAAATTACCTCTAGGCAAGCTCCTAAATCTCATGTCACCAAAGTTAGGGGAGCAGGCAAGGTTGCCTTGTGCTTGAGCCTGTGCGTTGCAACGTCATTAGATATCAAAAAAACCCACACTCAATAAAAAATGAACATGAATAGTTCGAATTTTCAATTGAAGCTGGACCATTATCAAGTATGAAATAAAAAATGTGTATGAACATCAACTATTAACTATTAAAAGTCAACCTCTAATTTCAGTACAAGAAAGTAAAGTCTCCTGTTCTCACAATAACAAAAAATCAAAAATAGAAGGTGCATCTAAAAGTAGAAAAGAAAACCAATTGAGTGTGATGATTGTAGACATAGTAACAAGTAATTCCTAATCTTAAATACTTAAGCATCTCAGCATATGAGTGGTGGTACAACTACTAATTCTGACCTATGGATTCATAAATTATAGGGAATTATCCCTATCTCATTACATAAGGATGTTCAAAAGGTAAGTTGCAGTGCATGATCCTTAAGGTCTACCTACCAGCACTACCTAATCCAAATTTGTGTTGCATTATTCCTTGTGACATTGAAGATGGGTCCATGGGCAAAGATCTTTGTGCTACACCCAAGTCACCTTTGATATCCTGCATTAGGAAACAATAAAACAAGCACCCTACTTGAAATATTGGAAAAAAAACATCGAGAACGAATTCAAAATGAATTCGGAAAAGGCAAAATTCCATTTGAATGAAATGGAGAGGGAAATAATTGGAAAATAGAGGGCAATTGAAAATAGTTACAGTTGACTGTTGAGTTCGTGGTTGAATTTGTTGTAGAGCTGAAGACATATTGCCTGCATTCCCTTGCACTAACTGTCTGTACCAAATAAAGCTTAAGAAATAAAGAATATGATATCATGTTAAAAGAAAATCCTATTAATAGTACAGTGGATCTTACCCTGTATTAATATATTAATATTAGAAAATGCTAAGTTAATTAGAAAATAATATAAACTTAAAAATTTGTATTTATTTTTAATTAGAAAATGCTAAGTATTTATTTTTAAAAATTTGTATATATGTTATGTTTGTAAATTATATTTATATTTTTTTAGTATTTTGTACCCAAATTTAATATATATGTATTTTATGTTTATCAAACTATTTAACAAGGAAAAAATACAATAAATAAATCCCAAATTATTTGTTTTATAATTATAGATTTTTTTTATTTTTTTGGCCATTTTTAAATTTATATTAATTTTTTAACTACCTTAGCATTTTCTAATATTAATATATTATATTATTCTATTTACTTATAAATAAAATATTAACTTTTTGAAAATAATATATATTTTGTGTTTATAAATTATATTTATATTTATTTATTTTGTACCAAATTTAATATTACATTTAATATATTTTTAAAATTGAGAGATTAATCAATTTCTAATTCCATCCAAAAAATACTCATCCAAACACTGGAATTAAACAATTCGGATAATTCGCTCGATTTCTCAGAATTGACAGGATTGACCAATTTTTCAATTATAGATTGAAGATGCATCCAAACAGACCCCAAGAATGGGAATTGGGAAAACTAAAAGTCCAATTCCTTAATTAAGGGTATGTTTGGATGGATTCCAAAGCTCAGGAATTGAGGGAATTGGGAAAAATTAAAAGTTTAATTTCTTACTTACGGTGTTTAGCTCGATTTCAAAATACAAAATTGAGGGAATTAAACAATTCCTACCCATTTCCAATTCCCGTTTTAAATTCTAAAAGTTTTGAGAGGAATTCATCTAATTCCTGGGAATTGCGGTGGGGCCCATAAAATAATTGATAGATTTATATAACATTTAGGTTATTTTTTTGAAAATTTTTTTAAATTAATTTACCTGTTTTAATTTTAAAATATTTATTTCACTAAATATAAATTATTTTTTAAAAACTTATAATTTCAAATTTATCAATTTATTTAACTTATTAGTTAAAATATAATAAACAAATCTCGAATTAATTTTAGTATATTTATATAATTCTTTATTTATGGGTCATTTTAATAATTATATTAATTTTTGAAATAATAAATTATATTTCTAAAAAATATGTATTTTCCGTTTATCAAATTATTTAACAAGAGAAAACATTGACAACTCCCTAAATTAATTATATTATAATTATGAAATTCTTTATTTTAGGGCTATTTTTACATTTATATTAATTTTTAATTAACATAGCATTTTCTAATATTAATATATTCTATTATTCTATTTACTTATAAATAAATTATTTATTTTTTAAAAATAGTATACAACTTATGTTTGTAAATTATATTTATATTTTTTTAGTTTTTTGTACCTAAATTTAATATTAAATTTAATATATATGCATTTTACGTTTATCAAATTATTTAACAGGAAAAAATATTAAACAAATCCTAAATTAATTGCATTATAATTATAAAATTCTTTATTTTTGGTCTATTTTTAAATTTATATTAATTTTTTAATTAACTTAGTATTTGCTAATATTAATACATTATATTATTCTATTTACTTATAAATAAATTATTTTTAAAAAAAATTGGCGTATATGTGATGTTTGTAAATTATATTTATATGTTTTTAGTATTTTGTACCAAATTTAATATTGAATTTAATATATATGTATTTTATGTTTCTCAAACTATTTAATAAGAAAAGAAATATATTAAATAGATCCTAAATTAATTATATTATAATTCTAGAATGCTTTATTTTTGGGCCATTTTGAAATTTATATCAATTCTTTTGTTTAACTTAGCATTTTCTAATATTAATATATTATATTATTCTATTTACTTATAAATAAATTATTTATTTTTATAAAATAGTATAGATGTTATGTTTGCAAATTATGTTTATATTTTTTTATTATTTTGTGCTAAATTTAATATTAAATTTCATATATATGTACTTTACGTTTATCAAACTATTTAATAAGAAAAAAAATTAAATAAATCCTAAATTAATTATATTATAATTATAGAATACTTTATTTTTGGGCCATTTTTAAATTTTTATTAATTTTTTAATTAGCTTAATATTTTCTAATGTTAATATATTATATTATTCTATTTACTTATAATAAAGAATTAATTTTTAGAAAATAATATATATTTTGTGTTTATAAATTGTATTTATATTTTTTATTTTGTACCAAATTTAATATTAAATTTAATTTATTTTTTAAAATTAAGAGAATTGATCAATTTCTAATTCCATCCAAAAAATACTCATCCATCTATTGGAATTAGGCAATCCTAATAATTCCCTCAATTTTTCGGAATTGATAAAGTTGACTAATTTTTCAATTTTAGATTGGGAATTCATCCAAACGGCCTCTAAGATTCTGTTTGGACGGATTTCAAAGCATAAGAATTCAGGAAATTGGAGAAATTAAAAGTCCAATTCTTTAATCATGGTGTTTACTTTAATTCTAAAATCCGGAATTGAGAGAATTAAACAATTCCTACCCTTTTCCAATTCTAGTTTTAAATTGCAAAAATTTTGAGAGGAATTCATCTAATTCGCGAGAATTATGGTGGGGCCACTAATTAAATGATGGATTTATATAACTTTAGGCCATTTTTTAAATTTTTTATTTTAAAATTAATTTGCTTTTTTAAATTTTAAAATATTTATTCCACTAAAAATAAATATTTTTTTGATAAAATTGTAATTTTAAATTTATAAAATTATTTAACTTGTTAGCTAAAATATAATAAACAAATCTTGACTTAATTTTATTATATTTATATAATTCTTCATTTATGGGCCATTTTAATAATTATAGTATTTTTTGAAATAATAAATTTTATTTCAAAGAAAATATTTATTTTAAGTTTATCAAATTGTTTAACAAAAAAAATATTAAAAAAATCCTAAATTAATTCTATTATAATTATAAAATTCTTTATTTTAGGGCCATTTTTAAATTTATATTAATTTTTTTAATTAACTTAGCATTTTATAATATTAATATATTATATTATTCTATTTACTTATAAATAAACTATTTATTTTTGAAAAATAGTATACAACTTATGTTTGTAAATTATATTTATTTTTTTAGTATTTTGTACTAAATTTAATATATATGCATTTTACGTTTGTTAAATTATTTAACAGGAGAAAAATATTAAACAAATCCTAGATTAATTATATTATAGTTACAGAATTCCTTATTTTTGGTTCATTTTTAAATTTATATTAATTTTTTAATTAACTTAGTATTTTCTAATATTAATATATTCTATTATTCTATTTACTTGTAAATAAATTATCTATTTTTTAAAAAATAGTATATATGTAATATTTGTAAATTATACTTATACTTTTTTAGTATTTTGTACTAAATTTAATATGAAATTTAATATATATGTATTTTATGTTTATCAAACTATTTAATAAGAAAAAATATATTAAATAAATCCTAAATTAATTGTATTATAATAATAGAATGTTTAATTTTTGAGCCTTTTTTAAATTTATATTAATTTTTTATTAACTTAGCATTTTCTAATATCAATATATTATACTATTCTATTTACTCATAAATAAATTATTTAAGTTTTAAAAATAGTATATATGTTATGTTTGTAAATTATATTTATATTTTTTTAAGCATGCAGTGCTAAATTTAATATTAAATTTCATATATATGTATTTTACCTTTATCAAACTATTTAATAAGAAAAGTTATAATAAATAAATCCTAAATTAATTGTATTATAATTATAGAATACTTTTTTTGGACCATTTTTAAATTTTTATTATTTTTTAATTAACTTAATATTTTTTAATATTAATATATTATGTTATTCTATTCACTTATAAATAAAGAATTAATTTTTGGAAAATAATATATATTTTGTGTTTATAAATTATATTTATATTTTTTTATTTTGTACCAAATTTAGTATTAAATTTAATTTATTTTTTAAAATTTAGAGAGTTAATCTATTTCTAATTCTATCCAAAAAATACTCATCCATACACCGGAATTAGGCAATTCAAACAATTCTCTCAATTTTTCGGAATTAACAAAGTTGACCAATTTGTTCAATTCCAAATTGGGAATTCGTCCAAACGGCACCTAAGGGTCTATTTGGACGGATTCCAAAGCTGAGGAATTCAGAAAATTGGAGGAATTAAAATTCTAATTTCTTAATCGCGGTGTTTACTTTGATTTCAAAATCCGAATTGAGAGAATTAGACAATTTCTACTATTTTCCAATTTCAGTTTTGAATTTCGTAAATTTTGAGAGGAATTCATCTAATTCATGGAAATTACAGTGGGACCTTCAAATTAAATGATGAATTTTTATAACATTTAGGCCATTTTTTAATTAATTTACTTGTTTTAATTTTAAAATATTTATTTCACTAAAAATAAATTATTTTTTAAAAAATTGTAATTTTAAACTTATCAAATTATTTAAATTGTTAGCTAAAATATAATAAACAAATCTTGAATTAATTTTATTATATTTATATAATTCTTTATTTATGGGCCATTTTAATAATTATATTATTTTTTGAAATAATAAATTATACTTCTAAGAACATATGCATTTTACGTTTATTAAATTGTTTAACAAGAAAAAAATATTAAATAAATACTAAATTAATTGCATTATGATTACATAATTCTTTATTTTTGAGCCATTTTTAAGTTTATATTATTTTCTAATTAACTTAGCATTTTCTAATATTAATATATTATACTATTCTACTTATAAATAATTATTTATTTTTGAAAAATAATATACAACTTATATTTATAAATTATATTTATGTTTTTTTCTTGAAATCAAGTTGCCATCATTTTTCTTGAAAAACAAAAGTTACAAAAACCTATTTACAACTTTTTCATAATTGTATATACCTACTTTCACTATTCATCTTTAACATGTGGCCAGAGAAATTAGGATTTTTTTGATCAAAAACTCAGCAAAGAAAACCAAAATATGAAGCTATTTTCACCCAATTTCGAGTACCATAAAGAAGGAAAACTCAAAATCTAAAGCCATCCAAGCTATTTGAAAAAAAAAACTAACCTAAATCTAAGTACTCTACTCCAGCCTCACTTCTTGTGTGACCTAGATCTATTGAACTATCATTAATGGACCTTAAAACTCCTGGGCCATCAAATGATAGTAGATGCAAATTTATAACCTCGAAAAGATAGTAAAAATTGCCCAAACGGCTATGAAACCAACTGTTAGGGCTTGAGAGATATTAATTGTCAAATCATGTCAAAGAGTATTTTAGTCAATTCACACACTCACAAACAATGTCAAATGAAATATTTCGCAAATATTCCAATATGTGATTTAACTTTTGAATCACGGTTTAAAGTTTCGACCGAAACTGAAACGTTTTGGTTTCGGCCATGGGTGAAACGTTTCGGTCGATTTAGTTTCAATTTTACCTGTATAAGACCTGCCCCCGCACTCGAGCCCTCACACAGGCCTCATGCCCACACTCGCTCTCTCGCCGGCTTGGCCCCTTGTGCCTGACTCCTTGCGCCGGCCTCTGGCGCTCGCCCCCGCACGCTTGCCAGCCCGACGCTTGCACCTACACGCTCGCTAGCCTAGCGCCCGCCCCCTTGTGCCAACCTCACGCCTGCACTCGTGCCCTCGTCAGCCTGGCCCCACGCCCGCGAGCTCGTGTCGGCCTCAGGCCCTCGCACCCTCGCTGGCCTCCTGCCAACGCCTGAGCCCTCGCCTGTCTAGCGCGCTCGCCGGCCTGGGCCCCGTGCCCGCACCCTCGCGCTGGCCTCTGGCGCTTGCACCTGCACCCTCACCTCACGCCCACACTTGTGCCCTCGTTGGTCTAGCCCCTGTGCCCGTGAGCTCACGCTGGCGCGCAAGTGCCAACACGCTCGCCAGCTTGGTGCCCGTACCCTCACCAACCTCGTGCCCGCAATCGTGCCCTTGCTGGTCTTGCCCTCACACTCGAGCCCTCATGCCGGCCTCGAGCCCTCGCCGGCCTGGCCTAGCCTCTGCGCTTGCTAGCTCACGTCAGCCTCTGGTGTCCGCACCTAAGGGCGAGCGCAAGCATGCTCACCACCCTATCGCTGGTGAGCAACAGCAGTTCTTGGCACAGGCTCAAGCACAAGGCAACCTTGCCTGCTCCCCTAACTTTGGTGACATGAGATTTAGGAGCTTGCCTAGAGGTAATTTATCCGGTAAAGATGGCCAATCCATTGGGAATGATGGATCAGTTGGCTCACCACTCCAATCGAGTTCAACAAATGTCAGGCCAGATCAAGCTGAATATCTTATGAACGTGTTTGATATGTTCATTAATTATTTATTATAATGTGTTTTTAGTAAAAACTGAGTACAGTGAGTAGTGTGTTTAACATGTAATCTGATTTCTCACCATTTTGAAACATAACCCTTTATACTTTCTAGACCATGTTCCCCTGCTGCATGCCTAAGCAACCTCTCCTGACTACAATGTGGTATGCAAATTATGCATTTGGAATCATCAAATTTAACTTGAGCTTGATGTTTACTGGGGGATTTGCTTTGTGGTTACTTTCAGTTTACCCAAAAACAAATATTCAGTCGTTATAATAGCCTGAAGGAGTTTCTGGCCAACATCATACCTTGGTCTATAAATTCCTAATCATGAAAACAACCATTCAAAATGGGCTTTGCCACTATGCACTTCTGCAGAGGGTGTGGTGTCAATTTTTTTGTAATGTTGTGCGATTAGTATAACTCTTAGATTCTAACTTGTTCTTGATGATTTATATTATTTGTTAGTTTTTCTTCCCTGCATCTTATGTTTACAAATATATACACATATATGATTAGCTGAAAATGGCCCAGATGCAACAATCCTCTCAACCACAGCAGGAACAACTACAACAGCAGCAACAATTGCAATAGGTACTCAATTTCCAAAGACAACTTTCTAAATTATCATCCATTTCTTTATGGAAGTTTTTATTTAACATTGAGGATCCATATCATATTGCAGAGTAATAGAAAAAGGAAACAAACTTCCTCTGGAGCTGCTAACAGTACTGGCACAGGAAACACAGTTGGACCTTCCAATTCTCCTCCATCAACTCCATCAACTAACACACTGGGTGATGCAATGACAATGACTGGGGATTTGCAACATAGTAGTATGCCAAAAAATTTAATGATGTATGGCACTGATGCAACTGGTGTGCTAGGTTCATCGTCAAATCAAATGGTATTTCTATGCAGGACCTAAAATGTTTTATATTATAAGAATTACAATGTCTAGTTTTGCTTTTGTCTGACGTATAACTACATTTAAATTTCAAAAGACAGGATGATCTGGAGCATTTTGGTGATGTTGGTTCATTGGATGACACTGCAGAATCTTTTCTCTCACATAATGATGGAGATGCACAAGATATATTTGCTCTATTAAAAAGAAATACTGAAGAACATAACTCTGAGTCAATGAAGGGTGATTATAGTAAAATGAAGCAAGTTTAGTACTTTTAGGAAATTATCTCAAATGCTGCCACACCTTGTGTCTTCCAGGTTTTACATTCAGAGAAGTTGGATGTATCCGTACTAGCAACAACAAAGTAGTTTGCTGCGACTTCTCTGATGGAAAATTGTTGGCCAGTGCAGAACATGAAAAAAAGGTGTTGCATATAATCTTTCGTTTTTTTTCTATTTTTTTGAGCAAACTGGGTCATATATTCTTTAGTTAATGAAGTATATTCGTTTACTTATGCATTGTACTGACACGAAAAGTTATTCCATGATGAGTAACATGAGAATGAAATGATATATCTATCCTCTGTGGTCTCCATACAAGTAATTTGGATGTGCAAATTTTCTTGGACATTGATGATGCTTACAATTCTGTCTGTAGGTTGTTCTACGGAACATGGACACTAAGCAGACAGAGAGCACTCCAGAAGAACACACTCTTATTATTACAGATGTCCGTTTTAGACCGAACTCCACACATCTGGCTACAAGTTCTTTTGATAGAACAGTGCGGATATGGAATGCAGCTGAAGTAATGGCTTTGGATCCTCCTAAATTTTGCTACTGGTTGTTAGTTTCATGCACATGTGTTTGGTTTTCTTTTATGAAAATTTAAAGAGATGCACACCTGTACTAGGTTTTGTTTTAAGAATCTAAGTTTTTTGTTGTTTATATTACATCTATAATTGCTTTGCTCCATGAAGAAATAGTTTTGGATTGCTTGCCAAATTATTTGGCTTTTCAATTCATTTATTTTCTCAGTAGTTTGAACAATAGTTACATTAACTTAGATCTACCTTTATAATAGTTAAAATGAAATATTTACTTTTTTCTAAAATACACTATCAGCTTTTTGCTGGTAGTTCCAGTATTTAAGAACAAATTCCTATGAAATGTGGATAATCTTTATTGGTTAATTTTTTTCTTGTAACAACTAATGGTCTAACTTCTCTTTTTCCAACATGTCGATTCTGCTTCGGTTTGCATGTTTTCCTTTTCAGCCAAGTTTTTGTTTGCACACATATAGCGGGCACAGCTCCCAAGTGGCATCACTAGACTTCCATCCCAAGAAAACGGACTTGTTCTGCTCGTGTGTTGGTAATGGTGAGATTCGCTTCTGAAATGTAGGCCAGTATTTTTGTTCCTGAGTTTCTAAGGTTGCTTCCGGTACCTTTTCTCACTAATGAGTTAGTTTGCTTATATGGAAAACTTGTACCTAAAGTTCTGAACCTAAAATGATGTTGGAAACAGGGTGGCACAGCTCAAGTGAGATTCCAGCCTAGAATTGGGCATCTTCTGGCAGCAGCAGCAAAAAATATGGTCTCCATCTGTGATGTTGAGACAGACAGAAAGACACTCTCGTTGCAGGTCTCACTAATATATCCAGCTCTTGTATAAGAATTATTGCCTTGAACCAAGTTGCCATATTTCCATAGTTGTAATATATAATCCCAAGTTCTATGAAATCTATGATCGATCGTTACCACTTACCTTGTTTATTTGTAGGGTCATAATAAGGAGGTTCGCTCTGTTTGCTGGAATTCAAATGGGGATTACGTAGCATTTGTTAGTCAGGATGCTGTAAAAGTGTGGTCCATAGCATCCGGAGAATGCATCCATGAGCGGAGCTCCAATGGAAACAAATTTCATTCTTGTGTCTTCCATCCAAGCTATTCCAATCTCTTGGTCATTGGAGGTTATCAGGTACATTATGTAGCATCTTTCAGACTATCTCTTGGTCATTGAGATTATCAGGTACATATTGTCGCATCTTTAGGACTATCTGTTTTCCATGCAACTACCATGTAATGAAACATCATTCAAATTGATGATTATAGTCTACCAGGGCCTTGTGCCTCTTGTTGAGATCTAAAACTCATTTCCCCAGGAGATAGATGTCAGGACACTTTCCATTTGACAATTTGCTTTATCTTTGGTTCCTCAGTACCTTAAACTCTAAATGAGTGTGATTTCTGATAGCTTTTTGTGGATGTTCTTGTGAAAGCATAAGAAGAGAGGCTTTGGAGGTTTGACTATTTTTGTTAAGAAAGGCTTTTGTGGCCCCATTAAACTGCTTGCACTGCTAGGCTTCGCAATTTACTTGTCGTAGAGAATCCTTGCATAGCATGTTCTTCAAGCTCAGAGTATATTCTTAGTTCTTAAACACCGCCTCCCACCCCCACCCCCCTCCTCTATTATTATCACGAAGAAGAAGATTTATTTGAGTTCAGTCAGAGGATTTTGGTTTCTTTCCTGGACTGCTTGCTTTAATTTTTTGCAAGAAAAAAATAAAGAGAATAAAAGGAGAAAAGAAGACAACTTACTGACCATCCTTGGAAAGGATTTCTCATGCTTGGATTTGCTATCAGCTAGTGTCATATTTTCCTACATTCTTAAGAGTATCAAAAACCCATAAATTAATTCCAGTTGTTGTTTTGCTTGTCACATTGTTGCAGTCTTTGGAGCTATGGAACATGGTGGAAGACCAGACAATGACAGTCCAGGCACACAAAGGTCTGGTCACAGCATTGGCCCAGTCTTCCCTCACTGGAATAGATAGTTGCTTCTGCAAGCCATGATAAGTCCGTTAAGATATGGAAGTAAGTGGCCTCATTTGACATTTTTCCAATCAACTCTATGATTCCGTTCAAATTGGAAATTGAATGGGAAGCCAAGAGGAAGGAATTGGGTGTGATATTTATTGTGTTGAGTTTGGTTGGCTGGTTTAATTGTTTCGATGCAATAAGAGGTAAGTAGGAAATTAGTGGTGAAATAATCAATAATACTGTGATGTGTGGAGATGGTGTTCCGTCGCCTTAATTATGACTCTAATGGGGGGTGGAGAGGACTTATTGGAAGGCATTGCCCCATTATATATTAATATAACTTAATATTATGAAGGGAAAATGACAGATTGTAATCCATCTTATGTCGCTTAAATAAATTTGGTGTTTTTTAATTTTGTGCATTTATTTTTTAGTTTAATGTTTTAGTTTATTTTTTTTATTTTTCTTCTTGTTTTAGTTGTTTGGTTTAGTTCTTCTAATCTTCTTTTTCTTTTCTTCTTCTTCTTTAATCCTCTGTTTTATATTTTAATTCATATTTCTTTAATAATTATATTTTATGATTTAGTTCAAGTTTTTTATGTTTTTGTCTATTCTTGTTCTTTTGGTCTACATTTTCTTCTGTCTTAATTTTTTTAAATTTTGTTCTTATGATGCTTTTATTTTTATAATTTTCGTCACTTGTTTTAACTCTCTTATTCTTTTTCTTCTAATAATTTTTGTTTTAGTTGTTAGTTTCACTTCTTCTAATTGTCTTATTTCAATTTCTTGATGTTCTTCATTTATTTTTCAATTTAATCTTTTAGTTTATTTTTTTTATTTTCTTCTTGTTCTAGTTGCTTGGTTTAGTTCTTGTAATCTTCTTTGTTTTATGTTTTAATTCATATTTCTTTAATACTTATATTTTATGATTTAGTTCAAGTTTTTTATGGTTGCGTCTATTCTTGTTTTTTTGGTCTACATTTTCTTGTTAATTTTTTTAAAATTTTGTTCTTATGATGCTTTTATTTTTGTAATTTTCATCACTTATTTTAACCTTATCTTCTTATTCTTTTTCTTCTAACAATATTTGTTTTAGTTGTTTTAATCTTCTTGTTCTTCTTCTGAATTTCAATTCTTCATCTTTTTTTTTTAATCTTTGTTTTGATTCTTTTAATATTCTTCTTCTTCTTCTTAGTTTTTATTTTGTTTTCTTAGTCTTTTCTTAATATTTGGTTTAGTTCTTTTAATGCTCTTTTTTTAATCTCAATTCTTTTTTCACTTATTATTATTATTATTATTATTTATTTTAGTTCTTTTAATCTTCTTGTTTTTCTTCTTTTAGTTTTCTTTTCTTCTTTTTTAATTTTCAATTTTTCAATTTTTCAATTTTTTAATTTTTAGTTATTTTTTTCTTTTTTTGTTCTTGTTCTTCGTTTGATTTTCTATTCTTTTTGTTCTTGTTCATTCTTTAGTTTTCATTTCTTCTTCATCGTTTTAATCTTTGTTTTGAATTTTTTTTATATCTTTTTGTTCTTTAATGTTTTGGTTCTCGTTCTTTTTCGTCTTAAGTTTTATTTTAGTTTTTATCTACTTTTATTTCTTTCTTCTTCTTCTATTTGTTTTCGGTTTAAAAGTTCATTATTATTATTATTCTTTTAGTTCTTTGACTTCTTCTAGTTCTATTATTTCAGTCCCATAATGTTCTGCATTTATTTTTTCAGTTTAATGTTTTAGTGTATTTTTTTATTGTATTCTTCTTCTAGTACCTTGTTTTAGTTATTGTAACTTTCTTTTTCTTCTTTAATTCTTTGTTTTATGTTTTAGTTCATGTCCCTTTAGTAGTTAAATTTTATAGTTTAGTTCAAGTTTTTTATGTTTTAGTTTGTATTTTTTTTGTATTTATTTTTTTCTTAAGTTTTTTTAATTTTGTGCTTATTATTTTATTATTTATTCTATTTATCTTTTTCGAATTTCATCTCTTGTTTTATGTTTCTTTTCTTCTAAAAATATTTGTTTTAGTTCTTTTAACCTCTTTCTTCTTTGTTTTTTGATTTTCAGTGCTTTATCTTCTTCTTTTTAATTTTTTTTTGTTCTTCCAATTTTCTATTTCTTAATATTTATTTTAGTTTTTTTTAATTTCAGTTTTTTTTTCTTTTAATTTTTTGGTTCTCCTTCTTAATATTAATGTTTGTTTTAGTTCCTTCAATCGTCCTATTTTTATTCTTTTAAGTTTTCTTTTATTCTCTTTTTAAATTTTTGGTTATTCCAACTTTTAATTTTCCTTTCTTTTTTTCTTTTTCTTTTTTCTCTTAATCTTATTTTAATTGTCATTTATGGTTTTTTTTAAATTTCTAGTTCTTTTTCTTGTTCTTACTTTTTTTTATTCTTTGATTTTGTTTTTAAATATTTTTCTTTTATTTTTTGGTTTTTCTTTTTCTTCATCTTAATTTTCATTTTAGTTCTTATCTTATTTTGTTTTTTTTTATTCTTATTCTTCTGGTGTTAATCTTTCAGTTTGAATGTTTTTTTTCTTTTTCTTCTTTTAGTTCTATTTTTTAATTTATTTAATCTACTTGTTTTCTTTTTTGAATCTTGTTCTGTGTTTTAATTTGTTTAAACTTCTTCTCCTTAATTTTGTTTTTTGTTCCTTTAATTTTATTTTTCTTAATATTTGTTTTAGTTCTTTTAATAATCTCTTTTTAAATTTTAGTTTTTTTTCAACTTCTAATCTTTCAATTTATTTTCTTCTTTGTAATATTAATATTTGTGTTAGTTTTTTTTAATATCTTGTTTTTCTAGTTTTAGTTTTCTTTTCTTCTTCATTTTTAGTTTTTCTTGCTTTTATTTTTTCTTTTAATATTTAGTTGTTTTTCTTTTTGTTCTTCCTTTAGTTTTTTATTCTTCTTTTTCTTAATCTTTGTTTTATTTTTAAAATCTTTTTGTTGTTTTATATTTTGGTTGTTCTTCTACGTCTTAATTTCTATTTTAGTACTTATGTTCTTTTATTTCTCTTTCTTCTTATTCTTCTTCTATTAATTTTCAGTTCTAATTTTTAGTCTTTTTGTTCTTCTTTTAATCCTTTGTTTTAGTTCTTTTAATCTATGCCTTGTTTTTCTTTTTGAAATCTTGTTTTATATATTGGTTCATTTAATCTTCTTTTTCTTCTTCATTTGATTTTTAGTTGGGCTTCTTCTAGTTGTATTGTTTCAATTTCTTAATGTTCTTCATTTATTTTTCAGTTTGATGTTTTAGTCTATTCTGCTTTCTGATTTTCTTCTTATTCTAGTTTTTTGTTTTAGTTCTTCTAATCTTTTTCTTATCCTCCTTCTTCTTTTTCTTTAATTCTCTGTTTTATAGTATTTCTTTAATGGTTGAATTTTATGGTCTATTTCAAACTTTGATATCTCGGTATTCTTGATTTTCTGGTTTGCATTTACTTCTTCTTATTTTTTTATTTTATTCTAATTATGTTCTTATTTATCATTTTTTTTATAAATTTCATCTCTTATTTTAACTTTCTCTTCTTTTTTTTATTAGGAATCTTTGTTTTAGTTTTTTTTTAACTTTTTTGTTCTTGTTCTTTTGATTTTTAGTTCATCTTCTTCTTTTTAATCTTTCTTTTACTTCTTTTAATCTTTTTCTTCTTCTCATTAGTTTTTGTTTTGGTTCTTTTATTCTTCTGATGCTTAATTTTTGCTTCAATTCTGTTGATTATTATTTTTTAATTTTAATTTTTTTAATACTTTTTAATCTTTTTTGTTATGTTTTTGTTCTTATTTTTTTTCATCTTGATTTTCACTCTAGTTCTTATCTATTTTTGTTTCTTTTTCTTCCTATTCTTTTATTAATCTTTTAATTTGAATGTTTATTTTTTTCTTATTTTAGTTCTATTTTTTCATTTAATTTACTTCTTATTTTTTTTAGTCTTATTTTGTATTTTAGTTTCTTTAATCTTTTTCTCCTTAATGTTTGTTTTGATTCACTCAATCTTTTTTTCTTAAAATTTGTTTTAGTTCTTTAATAATCTCTTTTTTAATTTCAGTTTATTTTCTTTTTCTTAATATTAATATTTTTGTTATTTTTTAATTTTCTTGTTTTTCTTGTTTTTATTTTTTTTAATTTTCAGTTTTTTTCATCTTTTAATTTTCCTTTCCTCTTTTTTTTGTTTTTTAGTCTTGTTTTTTTAATTTTCATTTCTTCTACTTCTTCTTCTTATAATTTTCAATTCTTTTTATTCTTTTCTTCCTTTAGTTTTCAGTTATTCTTCTTCTTCTTAACCTTTATTTTATTTTTTTAATTTTTTTTATTCTTTTATATTTTGGTTGTTCTTCTGCATCATAATTTGTATTTTAGTTTTTATGTTCTTTTGTTTTTTTTTCTTCTTATTATTCTTCTATTAAATTTTAGTTTGAATGTTTAGTCTTGTTCATTTTTTAATTTTTTGTCTTACTTTTTTTAATCTAAATCTTGTTTTTTTTTTTGGAATCTTGTTTTGTATATTAGTTCATTTAATTTTTTCCTTCTTCTTAATTTGATTTTTAGTTTGTTTGCTTATATTTGTATTATTTCAATTTATTACTGTTCTTTTTTTTCAGTTTAACGTTTTAGTTTATTTTTTTTATTGCCTTCTTATTCTAGTTCCTTGGTTTAGTTCTCTTAATCTTTTTCTTCTTTTTCTTCTTCTTTAATTCTTCGTTTTATGTTTTAGTTCATATTTCATTAATAATTCAATTTTATGGTTAGTTTAAGTTTTTTATGTTTTGAGTTTTGATTCTTAATGTTTTAGTCTATGTTTGCTTCTTCTTAATTTTTTTAATTTTATTCTTATGATGTTTTTATTTATTATATTTATTTTTTTATAAATTTCATCTCTTGTTTTAACATTCTTTTCTTGTTTTTTTGCTAAGTGTCTTTGTTTTAATTCTTTTAACCTTGTTGATCGTCTTCTTTTGATTTATCTTCTTTTTAATCTTTGTTCAACACTTTTTATCTTATTCTTCTTCTTAGTTAATCTTCTTTTGATTAATATTTGTTTTCATTCTTTTAATTATCTTTTTTAATTGTATTTTTTTCACGTCTAACTTGCCGGTGTTTTTTTTTGTTTCTTAATATTAATATTTGCTTTAGTTCTTTTAATCTTTTTATTTTTCTTCTTTTATTTTTTCTTCCTTTTTAAATTTGCAGTTTTTCTCATCTTTTAATTTTTCTCTCTTCTTTTTTCTGTTTTGTTCTTGTTCTTGTTCTTCTTTTAATTTTTATTTCTTCTACTACTTTTTTTAGTTTTTAGTTCTTTTTCTTCTTGTTATTTCTGTAGTTTTCATTTCTTCTTCTTTTTTTTAATCGTTGTTTTATGTTCTTTAATCTTTTTATTCTTTTATGTTTTGGTTTTTGTTCTTTTTTGTTTTAACTTTCATCTTAATTTTTGTTTAGTTCGTATCTTCTTTTATTTATTTCTCTCCTTATTTTGTTGTATTTGTTTTTAATTTGAAAGTTAATTATTATTATTATTATTATTATAGTTCTTGTAATTTACATCTTGTTCTTCTTTTTCGAATTCTGTTCTTCATTTTAGTTTATTTAATCTCTCTCCATTTGATTTTTAGTTTGACTTCTTTTAGTTGTATTGTCTCAATTCCTTAATGTTCTTCATTTATTTTTCAGTTTAATGTGTTAATTTATTCGTTTTCTCTTTTCTTCTTCTAATTCCTCATTTTAGTTTTTCTAATATTCTTCTTCTTCTTCAGTTTGACTTATTTTAGTTGTATTGTTTTAGTTCTTTGATTTTTTCATTTATTTCTCAGTTTAATGTAGTAATTTTTTTTCTTCTTCTAGTTCCTTGTTTTAGTTCTTCTAATATTTTTTTTCTTTTTTTTTTCTTTTTTTCGGCTTCAATTCTCTATTTTATGTTTTGGTGAAATTTCTTTATTAATTAAATTTTATGACTTAGATTAAGATTTTTTATGTTTTAGTTTGTATTTTTGTTCTTTTGTTTGCATTTTTTTTAATTTTTTTGAAATTTTGTTCTTATTATATTTTTATTTTTACAATTTTCATCTATTGTTTTAGCTTTCTCTTTTTCTTTTTTTTCTCTTAAGAATCTTTGTTTTACTTCTTTTAATCTTCTGTTCTTATTCTTTAGATTTTTAGTTCTTCATATTCTTCTTTTTGATCTTTTTTTTTTTAATGTTTTTTTAATCTTTATCTTCTTGTATTTAGTTTTTATTTTGTTTCTTTTTATCTTCTTTTTTCTTAATATTTGATTTAGTTCTTTTAATCATCTTTTTTTTATCTTTGTTTTTTTTTTGTTTTTGATTTTTCAATTCTTGTTCCTTTTTTTATAATAATATTTATTTTTATTCTTTTAATCTTCTTTTATTCTTTTTTTCTTCTTTTTTTAATTTTTAATCTTTTTTATCTTTTAGTTTTCCATTCTTTGTTTTCTTTTTCTTCTTGCTCTTGTTTTTCTTTTGATTTTTATTTTGTTTACTTCTTATGCTGTTAATTTTCTATTCTTTTTCGTCTTGTTCATCCTTTAGTTTTTTTTCTTTTCTTGCTTCTCTTAATCCTTGTTTTGATTTTTAAATTTTTTTTTATTCTTTTATATTTTGGTTGTTGTTCTTTTTCACTTAATTTTTGTTTTAATGTTTATCTTCTTTTATTTCTTTTTTTTTATTCTAGTTTGATTTCTTTTTAGTTTGAAAGTTTATTCTTCTTCTTGTTCCTCTAGTTCTTTTAATTTACATTTTGTTCTTTTTTTCGAATTTTGTTCTATGTCTTAATTCGTTTAATATTCTTCTTCTTTTGATTCTTAGTTCGTGTTCTTTTTCTAATATTTTTTTACTTGTTCTAATGTTCTTTTTCTTAATATTTGTTTTAGCTCTTTTAACCATCTTTGTTTTGATTTTAGTTCTTTTTTTTGCTTTTAATGTTTCAGTTTTTTCCTTAATATTAATTTTTTTTAGTTCCTTCAATCAATCTTCCTGTTTTTGTTTTTTCAGTTTTCTTTTCTACTTTTTAAAAGATTTTAATTATTTCAACTTTTAAATTTTCTTTCTTTTTCTCTTTTTTCCTTCTTATTCCTCTTTTAATTGTCATTTTTGCTTTTTTTAAATTTTCAGTTCATTTCTTCTTGTTCTCCTATTAGTTTTCGTTTCTTGTTCTTGTTCTTGTTCCTATTCTTTATTTTGGTTTTTCAATCTTTTTTTTTATATTTTAGTTCTTATTCTTCTTCATCTTAATTTTTATTTTGTTTTTTCTTCTTATTCTTCTCCTATTAATCTTTCTATTTGAATGTTTATTCTTTTTTTTTTCTTCTTTTAGTTTTGGTTTTTAGTTCATTTAATCTACTTCTGGTTTTAGTTTTTGAATTTTATTTTGTGTTTACGTTCATTTGATTTTCTTAATCTTATTTTGGTTCCTTTAATCTTTCTTTTGTTCATTCTTCTTCTACTTCTTTCTCTTTTATTTTCTGTTTGTTGTTTTAGTTTGTTGTCATTTTTCTTCTAGTTCTTTTTTGATTTTTTGTTTGATATTTTGGTTCTGATTTTCTGTCTGTTAATTTTTTGTTTTTAGTTTTAGTTCATTCTTCTTCATCATCTTTTTTGTTTTTAATTTTCTATTTGATGTTTGATTCTAATTTTCTGTCCATTCTTCTTCGTCTAATTTTCTTTGATGTTTTGATTCTAATTTTATGTCTGTTGTTTTAGTTCATATTTTGAATTTTCTTTCTGATGTTTTAGTTCATCCTTCTGCTTCTTCTCCTCCTCTTTTAATTTTCTGTTGCGTGTTTTTGTTAATCTGTCTACCTCTTCTTCCTCTTTTATTTTCTATTTGATGTATTAGCTTATTCTTCTTCTTGTTAGTGTTCTCCTTCTCGTAATTTTCTTTTAGTTTTTCATTTGATGTATTAGTTCATTCTTCTTCTTGTTGGTGTTCTGCTCCTAATTTTCATTTAGTTTTTTGTTTGATGATTTAGTTCATTCTTCTTCTTCTTCTTCTAATTTTCTTTTTACTTTCTGCTTGTGTTTTGGTTCTTTTGGTTCATCCCTCCCAAAGTGTTGACTTCTTCCTGCAACTTGGGAGTCTCAATATGTATATTCATATCTGATATTTTATTTGATGAGAAAGTCACAGATCATGTTAGTTTTTATATCCCATTGATAGTTTTTTTACTGTAGAAGCTATTTTTGCTTAATGTGATATTCAAATTGTTGTAGAATGTTAAAACTCTTTTTATTCTACATATGTCTTATTTCTTCCATACTTATATTTCTTAGAAATAGATGTTTTTAATGTGAAAATTATTTTTACAATTTCATTTGATGCTTTTTTGGTACTTATAAAAATAAGAAAAGGCTGTTAATAGGCTGAAAACTCACTTTAAAAAGGTCAAACTATTGAAGGAGACAAGCTCAGTTCATCCGTTTAGAAACCTATTTATTCTTATTATGATTGCAACTAGTGCCATGTACATACTAGGTGTCCTAAGTTTTATCATAACCAAAATTACAACTTGAGTTACAAGTAAGGAAACTTTGATATTATGTAAACGGAGTATGAGATAAGCCCAAATTAGAGTCCAATTCGATTAGAAATTTCAACTATATAGTAGGCTGTTTAGTAGGGTTTCTCTACTTTTTAGATCCTAGAAATAGAAAACTATGAAGTTCTTTCATCATTGATCCACAAATATGAATTTTCTACCATTATGAAACCTTAGAAACCTTTGAATCTGTCCAAATTTTTTGATGCATCTTTTACAATGTTTAAGCAGTAAGAATTTTACATTAATTTAGTGGCTTGGGCATGCTATTTTTACCTTGATGCTTTGTTGCCTCTATGATTCAATGATCTTTTTTGGGAATTTGGTGTGGTTCTGGTTTATTTGAAATGTTGTTGGTTTGCAAATGCTAGTGACTGGTATTTCTATTTCTCTTTTTGCATTTGTATAGAATGTAAGGTTACAGTTGCAGGTATGGAAGGTTACATTTGCATGGAATGTAATTCTTCAACGAGGGTTTATTTCATTGTTAGTATCAGATGCGATTCTTGGTCAGTTGCTGGACATACGTGAATGAGGGTTTATTACTTGAATATCTATAGGTATGCTCTTGGGTCTATCTTTCAGTTTGTAGGTTTTTCTGGTTGTTCTGGTTCTCAGCTCTTGAATCAGCAGATTCATTGGTGACGTGGCTGTCTGTTCCTGTTTAGGGAATTGAATATTTTGGATGGGCTCATCTTTTCATTTGTAGGTTTTCTCAGTCATTCTAGTTCTCAGATTTTGAATCAGTGGATTCATTGATTTTGTAGTTACATCCTTGATTAGGAAATTTAATGTTTTAGATGGCAGCTTATGGTTTTTTGAAATATTTTTGTTGTATGATGAGTGAAAAATGCTGTTATATTGCATGGAGTAGGATTCTTGAATGAGGGTTTGTTTGCATGGAATGTGATCCTTGGTTGTTGTTGGTCATATTCACATGGGATGCAGTTCTGATTATTGAGACTCTACCTAAATGTGTATAGTTTTTAGTTATTATGGTTTTCTTTGCAAGAAATGGACCTTTTGGATTATATTGTAATTTTTGATGTCATATTTGTGTTGGACAGATGAACCTTTTTTGGATTCTTGAACTTTTGTTATTTTTGCTTAGAATTCATTGCATGCTTTATTGTGTTAACGGGGTAGATTATTCCTCTTTGTTTAATTAATTGATGGTCCAAACTAGCAATTTTTTTATTTGATTCTTATTAAGTTCATTTATGTTCTTAAGAAGGTTATAGAACTGGCAATGGTAATTAGAAACACAAAAGGAAACATATCTTTCATCCTCTATGACAAATCTGGAACAGATCGGTCTCTGTAGCATCATTGTCATGTATGGAGAGTCAAAAGTGTCAGATTACCTATTCATGTGCTATGCCTTGAAAGAAGTTTTGAAGAGTTACTATGAGAATTGTGTAAATTGCACTTTCTGTTACATCTCTGATAATTCCTGTAATTATCCATTCTTTGCTGTTTGTCTGTTTTGCTTTCCAATATTAGGCTTCAGCTGTAATCCATATGTTCTTTGCATCATTTTCTGTTTGACATTTCAATATATAAGTCATCTAAATGTAATTTTCCTCCATCGTCAGGCACACTGAAATACAGTTTGTTGTCCCAGAAAATGGGCATGTTGCTTTATATGCTGATAATGACTATTAAGAGCATATCTATCGACGGGGGAACTGCTGAATTTTAACTTATTTCTCATCACCAAGTTGTTGAAGAAGAAAATAGATGGGGCTTGGTGTCATGCTCAAAGTCAGCTGCTGATGTTGCTTCTGCAACATACATATCTTCCTTAGACCATGAGATGGTCCCTAATTTACACAGCATTTCAAATCCAACTAATGATCAACACAACCAACACGCTGAATCAAATGGAGGATATATTCTGCCTAGCTCGTATAGAGAGCAGGTTAGTGGTCATGATGATCATCATATTGACAAGGTGATCGTACTGGGCCACTTCAACTAGTACCTACTCAGTCTAAAATCGAATGATTTTGTTTGTTCTGCATAAGTCTGATGATTATTCAGTTATTATGTCCTAAATTGTTCTTGTGTTTTCTGCAGAATGTAAAAGTGATATGTATTGATTATCTGGTAGAAAAGGCAGAAACAGGCATTCATTTTGGCGGGAATGTGCTTTGCACTGATAACGAGTTAACGCGTGCTCACTGCTAGTTTCCTTGTATGGATAGTGTTGTACCATGTTACCTACAATTTATCCATTATATTTGGCACCTATACTATTAATTTGGAGGGTTTACTTTATTTCTATTTCCACTTGCAGCTTTGATATGAAATTTATAGTTTACTAAAATTTTTTGGTTGCCAGCAATGGGAGCTTGCTTTATCAGGTAAATCTTTTTTGGTTAAGCTAGCTTACTTTGTTTGGTAAACCTATTTTTAGCTATTAATTTTTACATCATGTAATAAATTTTCAATTGATCATACGGGTTAGGTATGATTTTCTCATGATTAGCTAGGGGCGACATCAAGTGATAGTGAATTTCTGGGAACATTCTTGGCAGCAGACAACCGTAAATAATCTTGTATGGTGGTGTGATGCAACGGGAAGAGGGGGCACGAGGGGTCGGAGAAAGAGCGTCGTCCTCTCTTGATGCAGAGGGAGGAAGCACGAGAGATAGGGAGAAGATCACCATCTTCACTTGATGCAGCAGGAGGAAGGCATGAGGAATAGAGAGAAGATCACCGTCTTCTCGCAATGATAGATCCGCTTGATGTAGCCGGAGGGGGTACAAGTGATAGGAAGAAGATCACCGTCTTCTCACCACGATAGATCCTTGAATCCACAAGGAAGATAAAAAGGGAACAAACCCAAAATAAGAGAATATTATTGATAGAAAAGTCTTCCTTTTGATACAACCTTGGGCTGTATATATAGCCCTCTGATAAACTTAGAGGCCTACTTGGTATAGACTAAAAATAGGACTTAGACTCTACTAAGAATTCTACTTAACATATCTTAAATAAAGATATATAAATCCTATTCCTTATTGGGCTAGGACTGTTATTGACTCGGACTGATAAATAAATCCTAATTTTGATCAATACAAAATCCGAAGTATCCAAAATAGTAAATAAGAGACTTGTAAGAATCGATCTCAGCTTTCCAACGGATAGTTATTTGCTGAATTTGGATCAATATCTTAGGAGATATGGCCTTTGGACTGTAGCTGTACGAATCTTGACGGATCCTAATTGGAGTTGGAATTCAACTTGGACTGGATCTCTAATTTTACTGTGAAAAAAGATGTAGTTGTCCTACATCAGACCCCTCCACTTGTAAAAGACTTGTCCTCAAGTCAAAGATTGGAGTCTCCATTGGTGCAGTTGTGCTCCCCTTGAACTCTTTCAACATAAAACTTGATGATGTAAACCAATAAGATTTCTTCGAGTAACATCTTCAGCACTTTGATTTCCTATTTTCCTTCGACACAACCACTTGAACTTTTGCAGGATTCCTTTTGACCTTATTTGAAATAAATTTTTTGTACACACCAACTTATGATTTGTTCTCATGCAATGAAAGTATTCTTCGCAAGTTTGCTGACAATTGCGACAATAATTTGGATATGCCATTGCAAATTTTGAATCTTGCATAGTGATAACTCCTGTAGAAATTTTCTCTAGTTGTTCAAGAGAGTTGGCTTTTGATGACTTCAAAGAATAATCTTGACTAGCACAGTCAATATTTTCACAAGTAGAAAACTCTTTCTTGCAGCCTTCAAGATTGTCAACTGATTCATATAAATTCTCATAGATAGTATCTTGAAAATTTTCTGTAACATCCAAAACTACTTTTGTATGATCTTCTAATTCATCAAAGAAAGAATCTTTGGGGCTCTCAATAAATTCTTCACTAGTTTGTTTGTCTTCCACACGATCCACAGCCTCTTCTTTGACTTGATAATTCAATACTAGAGGAAAGTTACTAAGATGTGGAATTAATACCTCATGGTTGTCTCCATTGATTTCAATGCCAGAAGCCTTTGGATGAGAGATCTGTTTTACCTGATTTTGATCCCCTTTTGAGAACTTTATATTGAATAGTTTAAGCATCTTCAGCCATGAGCGAATTTTTGGTTTGCCTTCACGTGTTCTTTGGACTTGAATTTGCTCCCACCAAGATGAAGCATAACCATCAAGCTTGTATTCAACAATTTTCACCTTCTTCTCTTCAGGAATCTCCATAAACTTAAAGAATTTCTCAACTTTATCGATCCAAATAAATAAATTCTCATAGCCATGAAAGTATGGAATATTCACCTCACCATGGTTTTGGTTTTCCTGAATAGCTTCGTCTGTTGATCTCCAAGACATCGGACCGCGAGCCTCTTCGACGATCAATTGATGAACTTGGTTCTTAGTTTCAATCTGTTTCAAAGCTTCATACTTCCTAGTGATAGAAGCAAGAAAATTTTGTTTAATCAAATCTCGAATTTGATAATCTCCTAGATCACTGTCCATGGAGTTGTTGCCACCAACTACGATCAATGGAGTTGAGCTCAGGAACAACGTTGCTCTGATACCACTTGATGTAGCGGGAAGAGGGGGCACGAGGGGTCGGAGAAAGAGCGTCGTCTTCTCTTGATGCAGAGGGAGGAAGCACGAGAGATAGGGAGAAAATCACCGTCTTCACTTGATGCAGTAGGAGGAAGGCATGAGGAATAGGGAGAAGATCACCGTCTTCTCGCAATGATAGATCCGCTTGATGTAGCCGGAGGGGGCACAAGGGATAGGAAGAAGATCACCGTCTTCTCACCACGATAGATCCTTGAATCCACAAGGAAGATAAAAAGGGAACAAACCCAAAATAAGATAATATTATTGATAGAAAAGTCTTCCTCCTTTTGTTACAACCTTGGGCTGTATATATAGCCCTATGATAAACTTAGAGTCCTACTTGGTATAGACTAAAAATAGGACTTAGACTCTACTAAGAATTCTACTTAACATATCTTAAATAAAGATATATAAATCCTATTCCTTAGTGGGCTAGGACTGTTATTGACTCGGACTGATAAATAAATCCTAATTTTGATCAATATAAAATCCGAATTATCCAAAATAGTAAATAAGAGACTTGTAGGAATCGATCTCAGCTTTCCAACGGATAGTTATTTACTGAATTTGGATCAATAACTTAGGATATATGGCCTTTGGACTGTAGCTGTACGAATCTTGACGGATCCTAATTGGAGTTGGAATTCAACTTGGACTGGATCTCTAATTTTACTGTGAAAAAAGATGTAGTTGTCCTACATCATGGTGGTTGACAATGACTTCTCTTATGATTAGAAAGAGATCGGTACAACAATCAATAGTAAATTTCTGGAAACAACTTGACAGCACACAAAAGCCATAAGTAGGCCCTGGTGATGGTTGACATTGATTATAGTGGAGAACTTTCTTATTCTTCTTTTACTCATAAATCAATAGTAGATTGCAGGGTACATTCTTGACAGTACAGAATCCAAATATCTTCTAGGAATATTCTTAGCACCAAACAAGCATAAATAATCCCTTATGGTGGTGGTTAACATTGTCAAAATTTGACAGTTTTCTTCTTTTTCTTCATCAATTTCTTGTTTTTGCTCTAATTCATATTTCTTTAATTTTCTGTGCATTTAACGCTGAGTTTTAAGTAGTCCTTCTTCTACTTCTTTAATATTCTTTTTTTTTTGTTTAGTTTACATTCCTTTAATTTGATGGGATATTAATTTAAGTTCTCTTTTCTATTTTTTTATTTCTGTTCTTCTTTGCTTCAATTTTTATATTTTAGTTCAAGTTTGTTCTGTTTTATGTTTTACGATTCAGCTATTTTAGTTCAATTTTAATGTTATAGTTCAAGTTTTTTATGCTCTAATTTGTAGTATCTTCTTCTTCTTCTTTGTTTATCCGTTTTATGTTTTATTTCATATTTGTTTATGGTTCAATTTTATGGTTTAGTTTAAGTTTTTTATTTTCTAATCCATATTCTTCTTGTTCTCTTAGTTTGCATTTTCTTCTTCTTAATTTTTTTAATTTTATTCTTATTATGTTTTTATTGATCATGATTGTCTTTAACTTTTCATTTCCTTTTCTTCTTCTTAATATTAATATTTGTTTTAGTTTTTTTTTAATCTTTTTTTTCTTCTTTTATTTTTCTTTTTTTCATCTTTTAATTTTTCCTTTCTTCTTTTGTTTTCTTGTGCTTATTTTTGTGCTTAGTTTTTATTTCTTCTTTTTTTTCTTAATCTTTGTTTTGGTTTTTTTTTAATGTTTTGATTCTTGTTGTTCTTTTTTTAAATTTTTGTTTTTGTTTTTATCTTTTTTTATTTTTTCTTGTAATTTTTATTATTTATTTTTGGTTTGAAAGTTTATTATTATTCTTCTTCTTCTTTTAGTTCTTTTAATTTATATCTTGTACTTCTTTTTCGAATCATGTTCTCTGTTTTAGTTTGTTTAATCTTCTTCTTTATTTGATTTTCAGTTTGACTTTTTTTAATTGTATTGTTTCAGCTGCTTAGTGTTCTTCATTAATTTTTTAGTTTAATATGTTTTACTTTTTCAGTTCTTTTTTCCTTTTCTTAATATTAATATTTGTCTTAGTTCTTTTATTATTCTCATTTTTCTTCTTTTTTTAATTTTTAGCTTTTTATCTTTTAATTTATCTTTTTTTTTTCTTTTTCTTGTTCTTGTTCTTCTTTTTATTTGCATTTCTTCTACTATTTCTTTTAATTTTTAGTTCTTTTTCTTCTTGTTCTTCCTTTAGTTTTTTATTTCTTCTTCTTCTTCTTCTTAAATCTTCATTTTGGTTTTTTAATCTTTTTATTCTTTTATGTTTTGATTTTTGTTCTTTTTTGTCTTAATTTTTGTTTTAGCTCTTTTAATCATCTTTTTTTTAATTTCAATTCTTTTTCCACTTTTAATTTTTTAGTTTTTTTGCTTAATATTATTGTTTGTTTTAATTCTTTCAATCTTCTTGTTTTTGTTCTTTTAGTTTTCTTTTCTTCTTTATTTTTAATTTTTCTTTAATTTTTCTTTTTTCTTCATGTTCTTATTCTTCTTTTAATTGTCATTTTTGCTTTTTTTTTTGAAATTTTCAGTTCCTTTTTTTTGTTCTTCCATTAGTTTTGATTTCTTGTTCTTGTTATTCTTATTCTTTGTTTTGGTTTTTTATTTTTTTTCTTTTATGTTTTGGTTCTTTTTTTTCATCTTAATTTTGGATTTAGTACTTTTGTTCTTATATTTTTTTTCTTCTTATTCTTCTTCTATTAATCTTTCATTTTGAATGTTTATTCATTTTCCTCTTCTTTTAGTTTTGTTTTTCAGTTCAGTTAATTTAGTTCTTCTTTTCTTTTTTGAAATTTGTTTTGTGTTTTACTTCGTTTAATCTTCTTTTTCTTCTCCTTATTTTTTATTTTGGTTCCTTTAATTTTCGTTTTCTTAGGATTTGTTTTACTTCTTTTAATCATCTTTTTTTTTAATTTTAGTTCTCGTTCCGCTTTAATTTTTCAGTTCCTTTTTTCTTAATATTAATATTTATTTTATTTTTTTTGATATTCTTGTTTTCTTGTTTTAGTTTTCTTTTCTTTTTCTGTTTTTAATTTCCATTTTTTTCATCTTTTAATTTTCCTTGTCTTTTTTTCCTCTTAGTCTTGTTCTTCTTTTAATGTTCATTTCTTCTACTTTTTTTTTAATTTTTAGTTTTTTCTTCTTATTTTTCCTTTAGTTTTCAATTTTTTTCTTTTTAATATTTGTTTTTTCTTTAGTCTTTTTATTATTTTATATTTTGATTGTTTTTCTTTTGCCTCTTAATTTCTGTTTTAGTTCTTATATTTTTTTATTTCTTTTTCATCTTATTCTTCTTCTAGTAAATTTCAGTTCGAACGTTTAGTTTTTTTGTTCTTCTTTTACTTCTTTGTTTTAGTTTTTTTAATCTACATCTTGCTCTTCTTTTTTGAATCTTGTTGTGTGTTTTAGTTCATTTAATCGTTTTCTTCTTCTTCATTTGATTTTCAGTTAGTTTCTTTTAGTTGTATTGTTTCAATTTCTTAATATTCTTCATTTATTTTTTTGCTGGGAATCTTTGTTTTAGTTCTTTTAACCATCTTGTTTTTGTTCTTTTGATTTTTAGTTCATCTTCTTCTTTTTAATCTTTATTTTAATTCTTTTAATCTTCTTCTTTTTCTCCTTAGTTTTTGATTTGTTCTTTTAATCTTCTTCTGCCTAATATTTGTAGTTCTTTTGGTTATTTACTTAAATTTCAGTTTTTTTTCCTCTTTTAATTTTTTAATTTTTTTTTGCCTTCTTAATATAAATATTTATTTTAATCCTTTTAATACTTTTGTTTTTATTCTTTTTATTCTTATTTTTAAATTTTTAGTTTTTTTATCTTTTAATTTTGTTTCTTCTTGTTCTTGTTCTTCTTTTGATTTTCATTTTTTTTACTACTTTTTTTTAATTTTTAGTTTGTTTTCTTCTTATTCTTCCTTTAGTTTTCATTTCTTCTTCTTCCTCCTCTTTTTGGTAATCTTTGTTTTGGTTTTTTAAATTTTTTTATGTTGTGATTCTTGTTCTTCATCGTCTTAATTTTTGTTTTAATTCTTATCTTCTGTCATTTATTTTTCTTCGTATTCTTCTTGTATTTTTTTCAGTTTGAAAGTTTATTCTTCTTCTCCTCCTCCTTTTAGTTTTTTTAATCTACATCTTGTTCTTTTTTTCAAATATTATTCTGTGTTTTAGTTCATTTAATCTTTTTCTTCATTTGATTTTCAGTTTGACTAACTTTAGTTGTATTGTTTAAGTTCATTAATGTTCTTGATTTATTTTTTAGTTTAATGTGTTAATTTATTCTTCTTTTTTTATTTTTCTTTTCTTATAGTTCCTTATTTTAGTCTTTCTAGTCTTCTTCTTTTACTTCTTCTTCTTCTTCTTCAATTCTTCGTTTTATGTTTTAGTTTATATTTTTGTAATAGTTAAATTTTGTTGTTTAGTTCAAGCATTTTATGTTTTAGTTTGTCTTCTTGTTCTTTTGTTCTGCATATTCTTCTTCTTATTGTTTTAAATTTGTTATTATTATATTTTTATCATTATAATTTTCATATCTTGTTTTAACCTTTTGTTGTTCTTCTTTTTCTTCTAAGATTCTTTGTTTTAGTTTTTTTAATTTTCATGTTTTTTTTTGTTTGATTTTTAGTTCTTCTTCTTCTTTTTATCTTTATTTTATCTTTTTTATTATTATTATTCTTCTTCTTGGTTTTTGTTTTGTTTCTTTTGATCTTTTTACATAATATTTGTTTTAGTTCTTTTAATCATCTTTTTCTCAATTCAGTTCTTTTTTCACTTTTAATTTCTCAGTTATTTTTCTCCTCTTAATATTAAATTTGTTTTAGTTCTTTTAATCTTCTTGTTTTTCTTCTTCTTTTTTAAATTTAGTTTTTTTTCCATCTTTTAATTTATTTGTTTTTCTTATTGTTCATGTTTTTTCTTTTGATTTTCATTTCTTCTACTACTTCTTTTAATTTTCAGTTCTTTTTCTTCTTATTTCCTTTAGTTTTCATTTCTTCTTATTCTTCTTATTCTTAATCTTTGTTTTGTTTTTTTAATCTTTTTGTTCTTTTATGTTTTGGTTCTTGTTATTCTTCATCTTAATTTTTGTTATAGTTCTTATCTTCTATTATTTCTTTTTATTCTTATTTTTGTTCTATTTGTTTTCTTTTTGAAAGTTTATTCTTATTCTTCTTCTTCTTCTTTTTGTTCTAACTTCTACTTCTATTGTTTTAGTTTTTTAATGTTCTTCATTTATTTTTTATTTTAATGTTTTAGTTTATTCTTCTTTTTTTTATTTGTTTCTTCTTTTATTTTCTTGTTTTAGTTCCTCTAACCTTCTTCTTCTTCTTATTTAGTTTTTCGTTATATGTTTTACTTAATCTTTCGTTAGTAGTTAAATTTTATGGTTAGTTCAAGTTTTTTATGTTTTAGTTTGTATTCTTGTTCTTTTTGTATGTCATTTTTCTTAAATTTTTAAATTTTATTCTTATTATATTTCTATTTAACCTATTTTTCTTCTTATAAATTTCATTCCTTGTTTTATCTTTCTCTTCTTCTTTTTCTTCAAAGAATCTTTGTTTTATTTTTTTTAACCTTCTTCATCTTTTGATTTTCAATTCTTCATCATCTTCTTTTTAATATTTTTTAAAGTTCTTTTGATCTTCTTTTTCTTAATATTTGTTTTAGCTCTTTTAATTTTTTTTAAATTTCAGTTCTTTTTTGTTTTTAATATTTCAGTTCTTCCTCTTAATGTTAGTGTTTGTTTTAGTTCTTTCAATCTTTCTATTTTTTCTCTTTTAATTTTCAGTTCTTTTTCTTCTTCCTCTTAATCTTTTTTTAATTTTGTTACTCTTTTTATTTTTTTTTTATGTTTTGGTTGTTGTTCTTGTACGTCTTAATTTCCGTTTTACTTCTTACATTCTTTTATTTTTTTCTTCTTATTCTTCTTTTATTAATTATTAGTTCAAATGTTTAATCTTCTTGTTGTTCTTCTAGTTCTTTTAATCTACCTCTTATTCTTCTTTTTTGAATCTTGTTCTATGTTTTAGTTCATTTGATCTTTTTTTTCTTCTTAATTTGATTTTTGGTTTGGTTTTTTCTATTTGTATTGTTTTAATTTTTTAATGTTCTTCATTTATTTTTTAGTTTAATGTTTTAGTTTATTCATCTTGTTTTACTTTTTGCTTATTCTTCTCTCTTGGTTTAGCTTTTAATCTTACTCTTCTTCTTTTATTTTCTATTTTGTATTTTAGTTCTTATTTCTTTAATAATTGAATTTTATGGTTTAGTTCAAGTTTTTTATTTTTCAATCTGTATTCTTGATCTTTTAATCTGTATTTTCTTCTTAATTTTTTAAATTTTATCCTTATCATATTTTTATTTATCATGTATACATTCTTAGAAATTTCATCTGCTGTTTTAACTTTCTTTTCTTCATTTTCTTCTAATAATTTTTGTTTTAGTTCTTTTAAACTTCTTGTTCTTCTTTTTGATTTTTAATTCATCTTCATGTTTTTAATCTTTATTTTAGTTCTTTTAATCTTCTTCACCTTTTTCTTAGTTTTTGTTTTGGTTCTTTTAATCTTCTTCTGTTTAATATTTGTTTTAGTTCGTTTGATTATCTTTTTTAAATTTAATTTTTTCCTCCTTAACGTAAATATTTGTTTTAATTATTTTAATTATTTATTTTTCTGTTTTATTTTTATTTTCTTCTTTTTTTAAATTTTTAGTTTTTTTCATCTTTTAATTTCTTTTTCTTTTTCTTTTTCTTCTTGTTCTTGTTCTTCTTTTGATTTTTATTTGTTCTACTATTTTTTCTTTTAACTTTCAATTTGTTTTCTTCTCCTTCTTCTTCCCCTTAATCTTGGTTTGGTTTTAAATTTTTTTTTTATGTTTTGGTTCGCATTGTTCTTTGTCTTAATTTTTGTTTTAGTTCTTATATTTTGTTATTTATTTTTCTTCTTATTCTTCTTGTATTTATTTTCAATTTGAAAATTTATTATTATTATTCTTAGTTTGAACATTTATTATTATCCTTCTTCTTCTTTTAGTTCCTGTAATCTACATCTTATTCTTCTTTTTTGAATCTTGTTCTTTGTTTTAGTTTGTTTAATTTTTCTCTCCATTTGATTTTCGGTTTGACTTCTTTTAGTTGTATTGTCTCAGTTCCTTAATATTCTTCATTTATTTTTCAGTTCAACGTGTTAGTTTATTCGTTTTTTTTCTTTTCTTATTGTTCTAATTTATTGTCTTAATTTTCCTAATCTTCTTTTTCTTCTTTTTCTTCTTCTTCTTCACTTCTCCGTTTATGCTTCTATTAATATTTCTTTAATAGTTAATTTTATGATTTAGTTCAAGCTTTTTATGTTTTAGGTTGTATTCTTGTCTTTTTTTCTGCATTTTCTTCTTCTTAATTTTTTAAAATTTTGTTCTTATTATGTTTTTATATTTATAATTTTCAGCTATTGTTTTAACTTTCTCTTTTTCTTATTTTTTCTAAGAATCTTTGTTTTAGTTCTTTTAATTTTCTTTTTTTTATTTTCAATTCTTCATCTTATTCTTTTTAATCTTTTTTTAAAATTTTTTTAATCTTCTTCTTGTTTTTAGTTTTTGTTTTGCTTCTTTTAATATTATTTTTTCTTAAGATTTGTGTTAGTTCTTTTAATTGTCTTTTTTTAATCTTAGTTCTTTTTCGCTTTTGATTTTTTAGTTCCTATCCCTCTTCTTAATATATTTGTGTTAGTTCTTTTAATTTTGTTATTTTTCTTCTTTTAGTTTTCTTTTCTTCTTCTTTTCTTAATTTTTAATTTTTTTTCATCTTTTAATTTTCTCGTCGTTGTTTCTTTCTCTTCTTGGTTTTGTTCTTCTTTTGATTTTCATTTCTACATCTTCTGCTTTTAATTTTTTGTTCTTTTTTTCATCTTCTTTTTAATCTTTGTTTTATTTCTTTTAATTTTCTTTTTCTTTCCCTTAGTTTCTGTTTTGGTTCTTTTAGTCTTCTTGTGCTTAATTTTTGCTTTAGTTCTTCTGATTATAATTTAGTTTTCTTCCTCTTTTATTTCTTCAGTTCTTTTTCACCTTCTTAATATAAATATTTGTTTTAATTCTTCTAATCATTTTGTTTTTCTTCTTCTTTTTCTAGTTTTAGTTTTTTTTTTCATCTTTTAATTTTTCTGTCTCCTTTTTCTTTTTCTTCTTGTTCTTGTTCTTCTTTTAATTTTCATTTCTTCTACTACTTTTAATTTTCAGTTCATTTTTTTCTTGTTCTTCATTTAGTTTTTCATTTCTTTTTCTTCTTCTTAATCTTTGTTTTGGTATTGTTTTAATCTTTTTCTTCTGTTATATTTTGGTTCTTATTCCTCTTTGTCTTAATTTTTGTTTTAGTTCTTATGTTCTTTTTTCCTTTTTCTGCTTACTGTTTTTCTATTTTTTTGTTTAGTTTGAAAGTTTATTGTTCTTCTTTCTTTTTTTAGTTCTTTTAATCTACATCCACTACAATATTTTAGGTTATTCTTGAGGTTAATAATATAATGTCGTCAAAATTAAAATTTGTGCTAAAAAATTTTTAACGGCATTAATTTGCGACACTAATAAAGTGCCGCGTTAGATAGCGTTGTTGATAGTCATGAGTTTAATTTAACGCCGATAAAACACAATACAATTGCTAAGGAATAGCGTTACTATTAAATAACTTTTAAGCATTGCTAATGGCTAATCCTGTAGTGACTCTAAAGACCTAAAGGATTCTACATAGTTTGTAACACCGCTAATCCACTTGATTTGCACCAAAGTGTGATAGAACACACAACATGAATCATGTTTAAGTGAAAGAACAAATTTATTCACTAAAAGTTCTAGCTATGGCAATACATTATTTTTTGATTATGGAGTATTCCAACAAACTACTACATCATTTTTTACTAATACATTACACTAAGGTAGTTCAACTTGCTATGAATCAAATAACATCCTCTTCATACAGAAGCATCCAATCAAAATGCCACATGGCCTAATAGTAGCGGACCTCTTTGGTGGTACACAGGCAAATCTCCCAGTGTGTACAACCTAAATAAAAAAATCATCATAACTTAGTACTAATTCATAGCAAAAGCAATCCAAAACTATAAAAACAAATCATTTGAAGCAAATTATGGCCTAGTTCCCAACAGAAGGAAACAATATGTAAGCTCAACACAAAACCAGCTCATTATCCATTGAAGCATTTCACCAAATACAAAGTAGGCAAGCAACCTACTTGGACGATCAGGAATTGCAACACCCAATGCCTCCGGAGAACATAGTGCACAGCAAAAACTAGCTCAAAGGTGGGACAGGGAGAGGAGAGGAGGAAGAGGGAGAGGGAGAGGGAGAGAAGAGAGGAGGGAGAGAGATAGAGGGAGGGAGGACGAAGACAAGGGATGGGAGGAAGATAGAGAAGCAATTGATGGATTGGCAGATGAGAAACCCTATCCACCGGTTCTTGACGGTAAAAAAATTGACATAGATCCATACCTTGAAGCCCTAATTAAGGTGGAGGCTTGGAGAAGATGAAACCCTCGAAAGAATACTCCGAGTTGATAAGGATGGCGAATAATTAAAATTTCCTTCCATATTGGGAAATAAATAATTGGGCTGGGTGTCGAGCCAAATTCTTAGCTTTGCTAGCACTGATTGTATAGCACCGGCAAAGCTTGATATTACCAGCACTATTGACAAAGTTGAGCATTATTGGCGCTAACAGTGCGGGCAATGCCAAAGTAGCATTGGAAAAGCTCAACATTGCTAGTGCTATACAACTAGAGTCTACAATGCTATGAGGATTGTCAGCGCTACATAATTACTACCGACAATGCTCGAAATTGCTGGCATTAAGTGTTTGCACTGTCATTGGTAATGTACTGGTAGCGTATGGGCTAGGGACGGATATAAAACACTGCTATTGAATCAAAATATTGCAGTGATCTCGTTCTATATTTTAGTTTATTTAATCTTTTTCTTTATTTAAATTTTAGTTTGATTTCTTTTAGTTATTTTTACTCCTTAATGTTCTTCATTTACTTTCCAGTTTAATGTGTTAATTTATTCTTTTTTTTTATTTTCTTCTTCTTCTATTCCTTGTTTTAGTTTTGTTAGTCTTCTTTTTATATTTCTTCTTCTTTGATTCTTCCTTTTATGTTTTAGTTCATATTTCTATAATAGTTAAATTTTATGGCATAGCACAAGCTTTATATGTTTTAATCTGTATTCTTTGCTTTTCTTTTTAAGGAATTTTTTTGACTTTTTTTAATCTTCTTGTTTCTCTTTTTTTAATATTCTTTTCTTTCTCTTTTTTTATTTTTTACTTTTTTTTCATCTTTTAATGTTCCTTTGGTATTTCCTTTTTTTTTTGTTCTTGTTCTTCTATTAATTTTCATTTCTTCTACTTCTTTTTATTTTCAATTCTTTTTCTTCCTGTTCTTCCTTTAGTTTTCATTTCGTCTTCTTCTTCTCTGCTTCTTCTTAGTCTTTGTTTTGGTTCTTGTTCTTCTTTGTCTTAATTTTTGTTTTATTTCTTATATTTTGTTATTTTTTCTTCTTATTCTTCTATTTTTTTCAGTTTGAGAATTTATTTTTATTCTTCATCATCATCTTCTTCTATTTCTTTTAATCTACACCTAGTTCTTCTTTTTTGAATTTTGTTCTATGTTTTAATTCATTTAATCTTTCTCTTTATTTGATTTTAAGTTTGTCTTCTTTTAGTTGTATTGTTTCAGCTTCTTAATATTCTTCATTTATTTTTCAGTTTAATTTGTTAAATTGTTCTTCTTTTTCTTATTTTGTTCTTCTTCTAGTTTCTTATTTTAGTTTTTCTGATCTTCTTCTTCTTCTTCTTTTGCTTCTTCAATTCTCCGTTTTATGTTTTCGTTCATATTTTTTTAGTAGTTGAATTTTATGGTTTAATTAAAATTTTTTATGTTTTAGCATGTATTCTTGTTCTTTTGGTCTGCATTTTCTTCTTCTTAAATTTTTAAATTTTGTTCTTATTATTTTTTTTATAATTTTCATCTCTTGTTTTAACTTTCTCTTCTTCTTCTTTCCTTTCTAAGAATTTTTGTTTTAGTTCTTTTAATCTTCTTATTCTTTTGTTTGTTTCCAGTTTGAAAGTTTATTATTATTATTATTATTATTATTATTATTATTCTTCTTCTTCTTCTTCTTCTTTTGGTTCTTTGACTTCTAGTTCCATTGTTTTAGTTCGTTAATGTTCTTCATTTATTTTTTTAGTTTGATATTTTAGTTTGTTCTTTTTTTTATTTTCTTCTTGTGTTCCTTTTTCTAGTCTTCTAACCTTCCTTTTTTTTCCTTCTTGTTCTTCATTAGTTCTCTGTTTTACATTTTAGTTCACATTTTTTTTGTAGTAAATTTTATGGTCTAGTTCAAGTTTTTTATGTTTTAGTTTGTATTATTGTTTTTCTTGTCTACATTTTCCTAATTGTTTTAAAATTTTGTTCTTTTTTATCCTATTTATCTTCTTATAATTTTCATCTTTTGTTTTATTTTTCTCTTCAATCTACTAAGAATCTCTGTTTTAGTTCTTTCAAGCTTCTTCTTCTTCTTCTTTCAATTTTCAGTTCTTTATCTTCTTCTTTTTAATCTTTTTTTTAGTTCGTCTAATCTTCTTTTTTAATTTCAGTTTTTTTTCTATTTTTAAGTTTTCAGTTCTTCCTCTTAATATTAATATTTGTTTTAGTTCTTTCAATCTTCCTATTTTTGATCTTTTAGTTTTCGTTTTTTCTTCTTTTTCAATTTTTAGTTATTTCGACCTGTAATTTTCCTTTCCTTTTTTCTTTTGCTTCTTGTTCTTATTCTTATTTTAATTGTCATTGCTGCTTTTTTTTAATTTTCAGCTCTTTTTCTTCTTATTCTTCCATTGGTTTTCATTTCTTGTTCTTATTCTTCTGCTTATTCTTTGTTTTATCTTTTAAATTTTTTCCTTTTATGTTTTGGTTCTTGTTTTTCTTTATCTTAATTTCCATTTTAGTTCTTATCCTTTTTGTTTCTTTTTTTTCTTATTCTTCTTCAATTAATCTTTCAGTTTGAATGTTTATTCTTCTACTTCTTCTTCTTTTAGTTCTATTTTTTAGTTCATTTAATCTACTTGTTTCCTTTTTTAATCTTATTTTGTAATTTAGTTTGCTTAATCTTCTTCTTCTTAATTTTTGTTTTGGATCCTTTAATCTTTTTTCTTAATATTTATTTTAGTTTTTCTAATCATCTCTTTTTTAATTTCAGTTTATTTTCTTCTTCTTAATGTTAATATTTTGGTTATTTTTTAATAATATTATTTTTCTTATTTTAGTTTTTTTCATCTTTTAATTTTCCTTTCCTCTTTTTTTCTTCTTCGTCTTGTTCTTCTTTTAATTTTCATTTCTTGTACTTTTTTAATTTTTAATCCTTTTTGTTCTTGTTTTTCTTTTAGTTTTTAGCTCTTCTTCTTCTTAATCTTTGTTTTTCTTTGATCTTTTTGTTCTTTTTTGTTTTGGTTGTTGATCTTTTGCATCTTTATTGTTGTTTTACTTCTAATGTTCTTTTATTTCTTTTTCTTCTTTTTCTTCTCCTATTAATTTTCAGTTTGAATATTTAGTCCTCTTGTTCTTATTTTAATTCTTTATTTTAGTTTTTTTAATCTACATCTTGTTCTTTTTGGAATCTTGTTCTGTATTTTAGTTCATTTAATCTTGTTCTCCTTCTTAATTTAATTTTAAGTTTGGCTTCTTCTAGTTGTATTGTTTCAATTTCTTAATGCCTTCATTTAGTTTTCAATTTAATGTTTTAGTTTATTCTTTTTTATATATTTTCTTTTTCTTCTTCTTCTTCTTCTTCTTCTTTAACTCTGTGTTTTATGTTTTAGTTTGTATTTCTTTAATGGTTGAATTTTATGGTCTATTTCAAGTTTTGATGTTTCAGCCGGTGTTCTTGATTTTTTGGTTTGCATTTACTTCTTCTTATTTTTTTTATTTTATTCTAATTATGTTCTTATTTATCATTTTTTTTATAAATTTCATCTCTTGTTTTAACTTTCTCTTCTTTTTTTTATTAGGAATCTTTGTTTTAGTTTTTTTAACTTTTTTGTTCTTGTTCTTTTGATTTTTAGTTCATCATCTTCTTCTTTTTAATCTTTATTTTACTCCTTTTAATCTTCTTCTTCTTCTCATTAGTTTTTGTTTTGGTTCTTTTATTCTTTTGATGCTTAATTTTAGCTTCAATTCTGTTGATTATTATTTTTTAATTTCAATTTTTTTTGATACTTTTTAATCTTTTTTGTTATGTTTTAGTTCTTATTTTTCTTCATCTTAATTTTCACTTTAGTTCTTATCTATTTTTATTTCTTTTTCTTCCTATTCTTCTTTTATTAATCTTTTAGTTTGAATGTTTATTTTTTTTCTTATTTTCGTTCTATTTTTTCATTTAATCTACTTCTTATTTTTTTTAGTCTTATTTTGTATTTTAGTTTGTTTAATCTTTTTCTTCTTGATGTTTGTTTTGATTCATTCAATCTTCTTTTTCTTCAAATTTTTTTTAGTTCTTTAATCATCTTTTTTCTAATTTCAATTTTTTTCATTTTTCTTAATATTAATATTTTTGTTATTTTCTAATATTCTTGTTTTTCTTGTTTTTATTTTTTTTTAAATTTTCAGTTTTTTTCATCCTTTAATTTTCCTTTGCTCTTTTTTTCTTTCTCAGTCATGTTCTTTTAATTTTCATTTCTTCTACTTCTTCTTCTTATAATTTTCAATTCTTTTTATTCTTGTTCTTCCTTTAGTTTTCAATTATTATTCTTGTTCTTATCCTTTATTTTATTTTTTTAATCTTTTTGTTCTTTTATATTTTGGTTGTTGTTCTTCTGCATCATAATTTGTGTTTTAGTTCTTATGTTCTTTTGTTTTTTCTCTTCTTATTATTCTTCTATTAAATTTTAGTTTGAATGTTTAGTCTTGTTCATTTTTTAATTTTTTGTTTTACTTTTTTTAATCTCAATCTTGTTCTTCTATTTGGAATCTTGTTTTGTGTTTTAGTTCATTTAATTTTTTCTTGTTCTTAATTTGATTTTTTTCGTTTTAATTCTCCGTTTTATGTTTTAGTTCATATTTATTTAATAATTCAATTTTACGATTAGTTCAAGTTTTTTATGTTTGAGTTTTTATTCTTGATGATTTAGTCTGCGTTTGCTTCTTCTTAATTTTTAAAAATTTATTCTTCTTTTATTTATTTTTCTCCTTATTCTTTTTGTATTTATTTTCAGTTTGAAAGTTTATTATTATTATCATTATTCTTTTAGTTCTTTTAATCTACATCTTGTTCTTCTTTTTCGAATCTTGTTCTTTGTTTTAGTTTGTTTAATCTTCCTCTCCATTTGATTTTCAGTTTGACTTCTTTTAGTTGTATTGTCTCAGTTCCTTAATGTTCTTCATTTATTTTTCAGTTTAATGTGTTAATTTATTCTTTCTTTTTCTTAGTCTAATTCCTTATTTTAGTTTTTCTAATCTTCTTTTTCTTCGTCTTCTTCTTCTTCTTCTTCAATTATCCGTTTATGCTTCTATTAATATTTCTTTAATAGTTAAATTTTATGATTTAGTTCAAGCTTTTTATATTTTAGTTTGTATTCTTGTTTTTTTCGGTCTGCATTTTCTTCTTCTTAATTTTTTAAAATTTTGTTCTAATTATATTTTTGTTTTTATAATTTTCATCTATTGTTTTAACTTTCTGTTTTTCTTATTTTTCCTCTAAGAATCTTTTTTTTAGTTCTTTTAATTTTCTTATTTTTCTTTTAATTTTTAGTTCTTCATCTTATTCTTTTGAATCTTTTTTTTAGTTCTTTTAATCGTCTTCTTCTTGTTGTTTTTAGTTTTTGTTTTGTTTCTTTTAATATTCTTTTTCTTAAGATTTGTGTTAGTTCTTTTAATTGTCTTTTTTTAATCTCAGTTCTTTTCCACTTTTGATTTTTTAGTTCTTATTCCTCTTCTTAATATATTTGTGTTAGTTCTTTTAATTTTGTTGTTTTTCTTCTTTTAGTTTTTTTTCTTCTTCTTTTCTTAATTTTTAGTTTTTTTCCATCTTTTAATTTTTTGCTCTTTGTTTCTTTTTCTTCTTGTTTTTGTTCTTCTTTTGATTTTCATTTCTACATCTTCTACTTTTAAGTTTTTATTCTTTTTTCATCTTCTTTTTAATCTTTGTTTTACTTCTTTTAATTTTCTTTTTCTTTCCCTTAGTTTTTGTTTTGGTTTTTTTAATCTTCTTGTGCTTAATTTTTGCACTAGTTCTTCTGATTATAATTTTAATTTTCTTCCTCTCTTAATTTTTTATTTCTTTTTCTCATTCTTAATATAAATATTTGTTTTAATTATTCTAATCATTTTCCTTTTCTTTTTCTTTTTCTAGTTCTTAGTTTTTTCATCATTCAATTTTTCTCTCTTCTTTTTCTTTTTCTTCTTGTTCTTGTTCTTCTTTTGATTTTCATTTCTTCTACTACTTTTAATTTTCAGTTCATTTTTTTGTTGTTTTTCCTTTAGTTTTCATTTCTTTTTCTTCTTCTTAATCTTTGTTTTTGGTTTTTTAAAATTTTTTTCGTCAAAAATATGACAAATAAAAGAAAATAGACAAAGAGAAATGAAATAAAAGAAAACATCTTGAGTCTTATTTATAATGAAATGCCTAATATTTATTATATTTGGTTGTCTATGTGTTTATCAGCAAGACATAAAAGCAAAAAAAAAAATTAATAGTAAAGAAACAAGAGTAAGGAAAAATAGGAAAAGGAAGAACATTATTAGATGAGCGATTTCAAAATATTAATCCCTCCGCTAAGGAAATTTAAGGTACATCAAGTGTCAGTCATTTCTCTAAATACATTTTTGACGTCTCTCATGTGCCAATTGTCATGAAAGAATTGAAAGCTTACAAAACAACTACATATTTGTAGATTAGTTTATAACCAATGAAAAAATTATAGAACATGTGAATATCGTTGAAAAGTTAATTACCATGCACAATATTTCTCTTCAATTTCGTCCTTGCAATTAATAAAGATATTATAAAATGAAACTATTTAATGTAAAAATATTATACATTGAAATACACAAACAACTTGGTTTTCAACTCTAACAATCCAAAAAATATGGACACAACTTAGAAATGATTCTTCATTATAAATATACAAATATTAGGATTTATTTATAAAATATTTAAAATATTTCAGCTCCTTCATAAATAATTTTTTGAAAAATATAACATTTAGAATTTTTTATAAATAAAAATATTCAAAGGGTTTATTTGAAAATATTTTGGGAGAAAAGTGGAGGGTGAGAAAATAAGTTTTTTAGGAATTTAATTATAAAATTACATAGGGTAAAAGTGAAATTTTTGGAAAAAAATTTGATTAAATAACAATTAGGAGTGTAGGTAAATATTTTGAAAATGAGGGAGGTGTAAGTAATTACGAAAATATCAGAAAATTTTCGTAATTAAGGCAAATTTATAGGGGTATACGTAATTAGCCCATAAAAAAGGTAATTTTACTTATTTGACAATGATTGAATTTTATTTTCAATTCAAATATTAAATTTTATAAAATTAATAAAATTAATAATTTCTTAATTTTATTTTAAAATTTATTCAAATATCGAAATTTACCTGTTGGATCAATTTTTTATTTTTCGAAATTGATTCATCCAAACGGCCACTAAATATGGCCCGTTGCTGGCCTTATCGAGCAGGCTTGCGGGCTACAGCCCAACATTACCTAACCTCGATCCAACATCTAGGGTTTCATCCCTCCACGCCCCATTTCTCTCTCCTTCAAATTTTAATCCTCTCAAATCAATACCCTCCTCTCCCCTCGAAGCTCTTCGTCGCTCGCTCTCGAGGGTAAAAGTGAAATTTTTGAAAAAAAAATTGATTAAATAATAATAAGAGGTGTATGTAAATATTTTGAAAATACCCTAGGGGTATACGTAATTACGAAAATTTCGGGGTGTAAGTAATTACGAAAATTTCGGTTAAGACAAATTTTTAGGGGTATACGTAATTAGACCATAAAAAAAAGTAATTTTACTGATTTAATAATGATTGAATTTTATTTTCAATTCAAATATTAAATTTTATAAAATTAATAACATTAATAATTTTTTAATTTTATTTTGAAATTTATTCAAATATCAAAATTTACCTGTTGGATCAATTTTTTTATTTTTCGAAATTGATTCGTCCAAACGGCCACTAAATATGATCCGTTACTGGTCTTGTCGAGCAGGCTTGCGGGCAACATCACCTAACTCCGATCCAACATCTAGGTTTTATCCCTCCACGCCCCATTTCTCTCTCCTTCAAATCTTAATCGTCTCAAATTGATACCCTCCCCTCCCCTCGAAGCTGTTCGTCGCTCGCTCTCGAGGCCCTTCTCCTGCGCCCTTGGCTCTCTGCCTCCACCAAACACCCTCAAAATGGCGAACCCCAACATCCGGAGGTGCTTCTTGGGTCGTCGAACTCACGTAGAGGAGGCAGCTGCACCAGGTGCTAGATCTCGTCCTTGACCTTCGATTTCATGCTTTTAAAATTTTTTTCTTGGCGTTTTTGCTGGATTGGCAGAATTTGAAGGATTTTCATTTGTCTTCTCTGTTTTTTAGACGAATTTAACTGAAAATGTTAGCCTAATGTGCGTGTCGGTTGTTATCTAGTCGTCACTTGAATTTGTTCATGAGTTCTATGTTCTTTCAATTTTTTGTATTTTCTTTCAAGATTCATTAGCCTGAATTAGATCATCATCTTCTTGACTTTTCTTGATAAGGGTTGTGGATTTCTTTCTTTTTATCTGTTTTTGGAGTAGTTACTGCGTTACTGCAGCTAATACTATTTGTTCTCTTTGATTTCTCAAGTTCTCTTTGAATTTATTAATGAATTCTATTTTCTTTTGATTTCTCAAGTTCTCTTTGATGATTGTTCACCTTCACGAGAGCATTATCTTGATGAAGTACAATTGTCCCTTACCCTTCCCCCAATTCAACCTTGGTTGGAGCTATTAAGGGTGCGGTTGGTTCGATTCCGGGTCTAGGAACGGTGGAATCGTGAGAATTGAGTGATTTCGGGGGATCGAAGAAATCGAAGGAATTAGATAATTACAATGTTTGGATGAGTATTTACTGTAGGGAATTGGGAATTGGGAATTGGCTAATTTCTTTCCGTTGTTTGGTAGATAAATGAAATTGATCAATTCCATAAGTTGTTGAATTCTTATATTTGTATGAGTTTTTACGGTAGGGAATTGAGAAATATATAAAAATAATTAAAAATAATAAATATTTTAAAAAAATAAAAAAACAAACTATGTAAATAACTTATTATAATTAATTACAGATTTATTAATTTTGTTATTATCTTCTAAAATAATTTTTAATAAACACAGAAAATATATACTTATTTTTTTGAAAATAAGTAATATTTAAATAATTTGAGTAATAAAATAATTTTAATTTTAAAATTATTGAAATAATTTTAAAAATTAATAAGATTTTACAAAAAGACCCAAAAATGAAGGGACTTCAGTTTCATTATATGTACAAATATCATAATAAATATTATGATGATTTGTATCTATTACAGAGACAACTTAATATATTAGAAAAGACATCTTAGCAGGTTAATACAAAAATCCGCTCAAAAGATGGTTAAATACATAGTTTAACTTAACAGGTTATTACAAAATATATAACTACATACTTATATCATATATAAACTCCTGAAGCCATTCAATTCTGTCCTCATCATTCATACTATCAACAAATGTTATGCCATCAATCTCGTCCTCATGTAAACGCCTACATGCAAGTTTCAGAAAAGCCTTACTAAATTGTTCCCCGTTGAACTTCATCAAAGTTAGATACACGGCTTTCTTCCAAGAATCCTTTCCAACTGTTTGAAGGGAGGATGCAACTTGACGCATGCTGATCATCAACTCTTCCATCATCATCTGATCAAGAGTTTTGCCCTTGCGCTTACGTGACCTCGATGTATTCTCTGAATAAAAAGCTTGCTGTTTACTTTTCGACTGACTATTAGTAGTATAGTTGGTAGAAGGTCCTTCTATATCAGCTGCATTCTGAGTATCCTCGTTTACAAAATGTTGTTGTTGAACTTCTTCTCTATTAAAATCTTCTCAAATGCAGATTTAGCCATACTGCCAGTAGCATAGTCTGATCCACATATCAGGAGCAACTCCTCGTAAAGGGGTATACGTGTGTTCAAAATACATTTAACTTTCGGAATTTGCTGCAAGATTATATTTAAAATATGTTAGATATAACCTAAACTGATAATATATTTACAAAATAAAAAAATAGAAAAAATATTTTTCTTTCTTACGGCTATGATATCAACATAGACTTGTCCGGATGCTGTGATTATCTTCTCATCTTCAATCCACCCTACCCCACTGAAGTCTTGTACCTTTTTAATGACTGCAACTCGCTTCTTTAATGTCTTCTTATAATGACTTTCAACATTATCAACATTGAACTCAGTATTGAACTGTGCATTCACAGCATTTGCAGCTGTGACAAATGCTTGCCTCTTGAAAGACTTGTCTTGCTTTAAACCTGCATGCACTTGTCCAACTAAAAAATTAATAAGAAACTCAGAGTTGCTTTTAGACCACACTTTATGTGATCTATGAATCCTGGCCTTAGTTGTTCTTTGTTTCGCAATTGCTACTTCCAAGTTAGGACTCCTGTCAGAAAGTGAGTTGGAGGAGTCCAGTGCTTCATATACATCTGAGTCCATACCTTTTAAATAATAACATAAGTTTTAGTAAACAAGTATAATAATACATACACATTTAATATAAAGAACAAGCATCATATCAAACAAACCAGTGTAATAATAGGATATTCATAATACAAGTCACTTAAATATAGGCACAAGCGAAATATGTGTGCTGTACTGTAAAATATGTGTGCCTGTGCTGTAAAGTAGAAAAGCAGATTCCCTCTTATCTTTGCTTTACTGTAAAATATGTGCGCCTGTGCTGTAAAGTAGAAAAGTAGATTCCCCCTTATCTCTGCTTTACTGTAAAATATGTGTGCCTGTGCTGTAAAGCAGATTCCCTCTTATCTCTTATCTCTACTTTACTGTAAAATATGTGTGCCTGTGCTGTAAAGTAGAAAAACAGATTCCCTCTTATCTCTGCTTTACTGTAAAATATGTGCGCCTGTGCTGTAAAGTAGAAAAGCAGATTCCCTCTTATCCCTGCTTTACTGCTTTACAAGAGTAGGGCTCTTTATATAAGAAGAGCTACAACCATATGTAAACACATCGAGTAAGCTACAATAAGAATCTATGAGTTTTCCATATCTTCTCCTTATTTCTTATCGTTCTTATCATTCCTAGTTGCGCGCACTTATGAAGGCCCGCACCCCTCTAGTATCGGAGCTAGATTAAGATATAGAGGAGTAAAAACCTTGAGGTTAAGGTACGGCGGTTCTGAGGTAAGGATTCGTGATTACCATTTTATTTCTTCAAGTACCGTGTTATGACTTTGAGCTAATATCATAACTGCTAAACTTTGATCCGTTGGTATTATGCGGACCGAGTATTGAGCTAAGCTTAAGGAAAAAGAACGGGTCCTAACTTGGCAACCAAGGCAAGAGGCCGTCTGTAAGCCCAAGGGCACACCTGTGTGATCCTAGCTTACGTTCTAACTTGGTCTGGAACTGCCTTCTGAGATAATTTTGGTAATTATGAATAATTAACTCTCATGTCTGAAGTATGGGAAAAATCTATACAAGAATGGTATGACCATTCCCGAACCTCTAACCTAGAGTACCTTGACCTTGCTTCCACCCTAAAGGTATCAACAAATCAGTTAGCCCACAATATTGCCGTAATTTACGACAGGACCTGTTTGTCCTCTAAGGTTTATTTGAAAAACTTTAAGCAACTGCAAGAGCAGTGCCAGAGCCTTGAAAAGGAGGTTAGGAGTTTAAGAGTTGCCGTAAAAGACTTAACAGAGGTTTATTTGAATAATTGACCTCTCACTAAGCAACAAGTCAGGGAGCTTGTTGGAGAAATTGCCCAGCAACCTAGGTTAGCTGAGGAGGAAACACTTAAACTCACTGAAAATCTAAAGAAAAAGATTGATAGGGTAGAAATTCTATTCCTTGGAGTAACAGAAAGACCAAAGGAAGCTAAAGGCCAGTTAAGGGCTTTCAAAGATCCAATCAAAATTCTGCAGGAGGAAAAGGCGAAGCTGGAAGATTGATGGCTGCAAGAAAGAGTATTTCTGGAGTTGAACAGGGGCAACCCTCAACCTCTGCACCAGTTCCCTTATACGAAGATTAGATAAGGCGATATAAAAGAAGCCAGAGACGCCTTCATAACGCCCAGCAAGCTGCAAACAAACTGAAGAGACGCCTGATGGGGGAGGAAGGTCCATTAGAAACGCTTGAACAGTGGATAGATCCCCAAGAGCAGCTTTCTATGCTGGAACGTGCCTCTATTGTACCTGCAGAGGTCCTTTATCACTCTCGGAGAGACGATGCGCATCATCGTGTTTACGTCCACCGGAGCGAGGAGGCGATCCTGTGCGTAGATGATAACCAAAGTAGATAGAGGGTTCATCCAAGAAGAGAGCTATAATCAACTCCATCAAAGCAGGATGCAATATATCCACTTGGGAGTCCTACAGGTACGAATACAAATCCTCCACAGGCAGGAGGAGGGGACCTTAGCCCTGATTGTCTTTCGGGACAACAGGTGGATTGGAGATCAAGCAATCCTGGCTACTATGGAGGTGGATTTAACAAAGGGGAGCCAGCTTGTCTATGTCATCCCAGCTACAATGATGACTATAGAGGATTTCTATAGAAACATTCAACTTTTTATCTTGACGAAAGAGTACGAGCAATGGAGGAATGGCAACGCCAACATACTCATCACAAGAGGCTTGGTGGGGAGATTATCAAATACGCCCAACGTTGGCTTCGCATATGAAGTCCAGAGCGTGGTTAATTACTTGGCAAGTCACGGCGTCCGCGCTTTACCAGGGCGGCGATACTCCACCACAGAGCACCAAGGGCAGGGATGGCTGATTAGGCCAACTCAGGTCCCCATCCCGATGCAGCCAATGGAGGTCCATACTAGAACACTTCTTGATGGTTCTATCGCCTTACATTTTTCAAATTATACAGTTGCTTCCACTATGCGGCCGCCACATTATAACAGCAGGGTTGAAAATCAGAGCCATGAGGAGGAAATCGCTCACATCATGGCAGTATTTGTTCGTGACCCAGAAGATTCGCAGGATGAGGATGATTCATATTTCAGCCTGCTATCACCAGTGGCTGAGTCAACTTTTGACAACTACTACCCATCCCAACAACTGTCACTGTGGGATGCCTCGGATGACGAAACAGAGGATTTTATTAATCCTTTCTGTTCAAACGATGGTGGGGAGCCACTTAATCCCCCATCATTTGTTTCAAATCTTGTTGCTGCAGGATATGAGGCTGAGGAGGAAGTAGAATTGGAGTATCCCACTATTAAAATGCTTTCTGAAAGGCTCTACTCAAGTGCCATGACTTCAGCAACATCTCCATACAGGCCACCAACGGATACAGCAGTGGTCCCTTCTAATTACCCGCCGGCTACAAATATTAATCCCTCTTTTGATCGGCAGGCATTTCGGGGACAAGGAGGCAAATTTAAGGGTGGATACAACAACGAGATGTGGAGTCTCCCTTCTGCCCAACAAGCTGGAGGAGCAATGTTCGTAATCCCAGATCAATTGGGATTATTTGATGATGCATTTGAGAGATGGTCATCCATTACAAGGAACCATGTTACAGCCCAGGGCTTTACGGACGCCAAAGACAAACTGGAGTACATGGAAAATCTTTTAGGGGAAATCGAAAAGTTAGTCTGGATCCAATGGCGTATGCAATATGGGGAAGAATATCAAGCTCTCATCAACTCTGGAGACGGAAGAGAGGGAACTCAGAATATACTATCTCAGATAAAGAGAGTCTTTACACTTGAAGATCCAGCTCAAGGGTCGACTGTGATCCAAGATGCAGCCTACAGGGACTTGGAGAGGCTTTCATGTAATAATGTAAAGGACATTATCCAATACATGAATGAATACATGAGGCTTGCTTCAAAAACAGGAAGGCTCTACATCAATATAGAGCTTTCAGAAAAATTCTGGCTCAAAATGCCTGGAGATCTAGGAAGTCTGGAAATCAGCAAAAAGCCGTCTTGATCCTCCTTCCTAGATCTCCAGGCATTTTGAGCCAGAATTTTTCTGAAAGCTCTATATTGATGTAGAGCCTTCCTGATTTTGAAGCAAGCCTCATGTATTCATTCATGTATTGGATAATGTCCTTTACATTATTACATGAAAGCCTCTCCAAGTCCCTGTAGGCTGCATCTTGGATCACAGTCGACCCTTGAGCTGGATCTTCAAGTGTAAAGACTCTCTTCATCTGAGATAGTATATTCTGAGTTCCCTCTCTTCCGTCTCCAGAGTTGATGAGAGCTTGATATTCTTCCCCATATTGCATACGCCATTGGATCCAGGCTAACTTTTCGATTTCCCCTAAAAGATTTTCCATGTACTCCAGTTTGTCTTTGGTGTCCGTAAAGCCCTGGGCTGTAACATGGTTCCTTGTAATGGATGACCATCTGTCAAATGCATCATCAAATAATCCCAATTGATCTGGGATTATGAACATTGCTCCTCCAGCTTGTTGGGCAGAAGGGAGACTCCACATCTCGTTGTTGTATCCACCCTTAAATTTGCCTCCTTGTCCCCGAAATGCCTGCCGATCAAAAGAGGGATTAATATTTGTAGCCGGCGGGTAATTAGGAGGGACCATTGCTGTATCCGTTGGTGGCCTGTATGGAGATGTTGCTGAAGTCATGGCACTTGAGTAGAGCCTTTCAGAAAGCATTTTAATAGTGGGATACTCCAATTCTACTTCCTCCTCAGCCTCATATCCTGCAGCAACAAGATTTGAAACAAATGATGGGGGATTAAGTGGCTCCCCACCATCGTTTGAACAGAAAGGATTAATAAAATCCTCTGTTTCGTCATCCGAGGCATCCCACAGTGACAGTTGTTGGGATGGGTAGTAGTTGTCAAAAGTTGACTCAGCCACTGGTGATAGCAGGCTGAAATATGAATCATCCTCATCCTGCGAATCTTCTGGGTCACGAACAAATACTGCCATGATGTGAGCGATTTCCTCCTCATGGCTCTGGTTTTCAACCCTGCTGTTATAATGTGGCAGCCGCATAGTGGAAGTAACTGTATAATTTGAAAAATGTAAGGCGATAGAACCATCAAGAAGTGTTCTGGTATGGACCTCCATTGGCTGCATCGGGATGGGGACCTGAGTTGGCCTAATCAGCCATCCCTGCCCTTGGTGCTCTGTGGTGGAGTATCGCCGCCCTGGTAAAGCGCGGACGCCGTGACTTGCCAAGTAATTAACCACGCCCTGGACTTCATATGCGAAGCCAACGTTGGGCGTATTTGATAATCTCCCCACCAAGCCTCTTGTGATGAGTATGTTGGCGTTGCCATTCCTCCATTGCTCGTACCCTTTCGTCAAGATAAAAAGTTGAATGTTTCTATAGAAATCCTCTATAGTCATCATTGTAGCTAGGATGACATAGACAAGCTGGCTCCCCTTTGTTAAATCCACCTCCATAGTAGCCAGGATTGCTTGATCTCCAATCCACCTGTTGTCCCGAAAGACAATCAGGGCTAAGGTCCCCTCCTCCTGCCTGTGGAGGATTTGTATTCGTACCTGTAGGACTCCCAAGTGGATATATTGCATCCTGCTTTGATGGAGTTGATTATAGCTCTCTTCTTGGATGAACCCTCTATCTACTTGGTTATCATCTACGCACAGGATCGCCTCCTCGCTCCGGTAGACGTAAACACGATGATGCGCATTGTCTCTCCGAGAGTGATAAAGGACCTCTGCAGGTACAATAGAGGCACGTTCCAGCATAGAAAGCTGCTCTTGGGGATCTATCCACTGTTCAAGCGTTTGTAATGGACCTTCCTCCCCCATCAGGCGTCTCTTCAGTTTGTTTGCAGCTTGCTGGGCGTTATGAAGGCATCTCTGGCTTCTTTTATATCGCCTTATCTGATCTTCGTATAAGGGAATTGGTGCAGAGGTTGAGGGTTGCCCCTGTTCAACTCCAGAAATACTCTTTCTTGTAGCCATCAATCTTCCAGCTTCGCCTTTTCCTCATGCAGAATTTTGATTGGATCTTTGAAAGCCCTTAACTGGCCTTTAGCTTCCTTTGGTCTTTCTGTTACTCCAAGGAGTAGAATTTCTACCCTATCAATCTTTTTCTTTAGATTTTTAGTGAGTTTAAGTGTTTCCTCCTCAGCTAACCTAGGTTGCTGGGCAATTTCTCCAACAAGCTCCCTGACTTGTTGCTTAGTGAGAGGTCGATTATTCAAATAAATCTCTGTTAAGTCTTTTACGGCAACTCTTAAACTCCTAACCTCCTTTTCAAGGCTCTTGCAGTTGCTTAAAGTTTTTCAAATAAACCTTAGAGGACAAACAGGTCCTGTCGTAAATTACGGCAATATTGTGGGCTAACTGATTTGTTGATACCTTTAGGGTGGAAGCAAGGTCAAGGTACTCTAGGTTAGAGGTTCGGGAATGGTCATATCATTTTTGTATAGATTTTTCCCATACTTCAGATATGAGAGTTAATTATTCATAATTACCAAAATTATCTCAGAAGGCAGTTCCAGACCAAGTTAGAACATAAGCTAGGATCACACAGGTGTGCTCTTGGGCTTACAGACGGCCTCTTGCCTTGGTTGCCAAGTTAGGACTCGTTCTTTTTCCTTAAGCTTAGCTCAATACTCGGTCCGCATAATACCAACGGATCAAAGTTTAGCAGTTATGATATTAGCTCAAAGTCATAACACGGTATTTGAAGAAATAGAATGGTATTACGAATCCTTACCTCAGAACCGCCGTACCTTAACCTCAAGGTTTTTACTCCTCCATATCTTAATCTAGCTCTGATACTAGAGGGGTGCGGGCCTTCATAAGCAAAAAAAGATAAACACAAAAATATGTTTACAGACACAACTAAATCCTAATGATGAATACAGGTACATCCATCCTCAAATAGTCAAAACAGTTACTTCTATCACCATATAAAATATTGTGAAGATTGCCACCCCTTAGAGACTCTCTGTTGGTTATTGGTTCAATATGCAATTGGGTTCCTCTTCTTCTGCTAATAATCAGCATTATCAAATATGCTGTCATTAAGTAGAAATATCCAGCAGCTCGTATTCTGAACAAATCTAACTCGTCTTCGTTTATCTAATATTCAAATATTTGTCAAAAAAAAAGTTATTCATGCATTCTCAATTGACTTTTTAATATTTTTAACACTGCAAGTGTAACCAATTAACGAATTAACTTTACAAATTTGACCTGATCAACAAATTAATTTATTGTGATTCAATACGTTTCTTCAGCCCTTCTTTTCACCAGACGCTGCAAAATTTCAATATAAATACACTGAGTAACCCCAAACAAAAAAAAAATCATGTTCTCGCTCTCCCGATCCGATCATCCGTAATCCAACCAAAAAAACAATCAAAACAGATCAAAAAATGAGTAAAAATGGCACCTTTATCAAAATTCGAACCCAATTGGTTGGATTTTCAGGGTTTCAGCTTCGTCCTCTGAAAATTACGGCAGAACCGTTCAACAGCTTGATGATGATAGTGAAGAGTCGGGGCCGCGGTCGGGGCAGCGGTCGGGGCGCGGTCGGGGCAGCGGTCAGGGCAGCGGTTGGGGCAACGGTCGGGGCAACGGTCGGGGCAATCGAGATCGGGAATGGGGAGCTGGACGAGCTGGACGAGATCGGTGGAGAAGAAGACGAGCTGGATGAGCTGGACGAGATCGGTGGAGAAGAATCTCGTCGGAGAAGAAGACGAAGCTGGATGAGATCGGTGGAGAAGGATCTCGTCGGAGAAGAAGACGAGGCTGGACGAGATCGGTGGAGAAGGATCTCGTCGGAGAAGAAGGCGAGGCTGGACGAGATCTCGTCGGAGAAGAAGATGAGGTTGGACGAGATCTCGTCGGAGAAGAATCTCGTCGGAGAAGAAGACGAGGCTGGACGAGATCGGGAATGGGGAGGAATTCGTGGGAAATAACCGAGGGTGCTACAGTGAAAAATGAGAGGAAAACACTGGAATTGGTGTTTTCCCTTCGTTTTGGCCGGGAATTAAAAACCGGAATCGGGGGAATTGGGAAATAGCCGATTCCCTCGATTCCAGGTTCTGGGAATCGAAACAAACACGGGAATGGAGGGAATTGGGCTCTCAATTCCCTCTATTCCTCCGATTCCCGGTTTCGGGAATCGAAACAAACACGGCCTAATATCCAAATTTAGGTTCACAAGTGCAGAAACCTTTTATGTCCACACAAAATCAAATTCAATTTTTGTCACCACAACAGCAACAGCAGTTCTTGGCACAGGCTCAAGCACAAGGCAACCTAAAACAATTTCTACTTTTAAGTTGTTGGTTGCTGAACAGCTGTTTGGTAGTTTTCTAGTCACTTTTGCACGTTGGATATTTTAAGTCCTGAACCCTTAAAAAGACTTGAATCTCATGAAGTAACATTTTAACTTGTGTTTGCAGCAATTGATGCCCCTGGAGGCTTTTTATTCGAATGGTGGTCTGTGTTCTGGGACATATTCATTGCAAGGACAAATGAGAAGCATTCTGACGTTGCTGCAGCGTATATTGAGGTGGGTTTTTTTGATATCTAATGAACATACTCCGATGCTTCTTCTGTTTTTGGTTGCACATAGTTTGTCAGTGTAACTCCATGTAAACTCTTTTCAACTTATAGGCTCAACAAAATAAGGCAAGGGAGCAGCAACAGGAGTTGCAGATGCAACAACTGCAACTCATACAACAGAGGCATGCTCAAATGCAGGGAAGGGATGCAAATCACCCTTCTCTTGGTTCTTCTATAAGCACCACCAATTATGATGGAATCTTGACTCAATCGCCTGCTAGTATGTTTGCTGCCAAAATGTATGAAGAGCGGATGAAACATCCTCATGCATTGGATTCTGAAGCTGCTCCTCAACTTCTTGAGGCAAGCAGAATGGCACTTCTCAAGTCACCAACAGTCCATACAGGGTAAGATCCACTGTACTATTAATAGGATTTTCTTTTAACATGATATCATATTCTTTATTTCTTAAGCTTTATTTGGTACAGACAGTTAGTGCAAGGGAATGCAGGCAATATGTCTTCAGCTCTACAACAAATTCAACCACGAACTCAACAGTCAACTGTAACTATTTTCAATTGCCCTCTATTTTCCAATTATTTCCCTCTCCATTTCATTCAAATGGAATTTTGCCTTTTCCGAATTCATTTTGAATTCGTTCTCGATGTTTTTTTTCCAATATTTCAAGTAGGGTGCTTGTTTTATTGTTTCCTAATGCAGGATATCAAAGGTGACTTGGGTGTAGCACAAAGATCTTTGCCCATGGACCCATCTTCAATGTCACAAGGAATAATGCAACACAAATTTGGATTAGGTAGTGCTGGTAGGTAGACCTTAAGGATCATGCACTGCAACTTACCTTTTGAACATCCTTATGTAATGAGATAGGGATAATTCCCTATAATTTATGAATCCATAGGTCGGAATTAGTAGTTGTACCACCACTAATATGCTGAGATGCTTAAGTATTTAAGATTAGGAATTACTTGTTACTATGTCTACAATCATCACACTCAATTGGTTTTCTTTTCTACTTTTAGGTGCACCTTCTATTTTTTATTTTTTGTTATTGTGAGAACAGGAGAGTTAACTTTCTTGTACTGAAATTAGGTTGACTTTTAATAGTTAATAGTTGATGTTCATACACATTTTTTATTTCATACTTGATATTGGTCCAGCTTCAATTGAAAATTCGAACTATTCATGTTCATTTTTTATTGAGTGTGAAAAATTTTCTGTTATTAAAATCTAAAAATGAAACTCATTTAAGATTTTTGACATGTGATCTATCCTGATTTTACCTCTCCAGGTTTGAATCAAGGTGTTAGTGGTCTTCCATTAAAAAGTTGGCCTTTAACGGTATGTTGGGTGCAAGAAAGGACACTTTTTCTCTATTTAATGCTGCATTACTGATTGAGGACTAATTTTATCGAAATTTTCAGGGAATTGATCAAATACGTCCAAATTTAGGTTCACAAGTGCAGAAACCTTTTTATGTCGACACAAAATCAATTTCAATTTTTGTCCCTACAACAGCAACAGCAGTTCTTGGCACAGGCTCAAGCACAAGGCAACCTTTGCCTGCTCCCCTAACTTTGCTGACATGAGATTTAGGAGCTTGCCTAGAGGTAATTTATCCGGTAAAGATGGCCAATCCATTGGGAATGATGGATCAGTTGGCTCACCACTCCAATCGAGTTCAACAAATGTCAGGCCAGATCAAGCTGAATATCTTATGAACGTGTTTGATATGTTCATTAATTATTTATTATAATGTGTTTTTAGTAAAAACTGAGTACAGTGAGTAGTGTGTTTAACATGTAATCTGATTTCTCACCATTTTGAAACATAACCCTTTATACTTTCTAGACCATGTACCCCTGCTGCATGCCTAAGCAACCTCTCCTGACTACAATGTGATATGCAAATTATGCATTTGGAATCATCAAATTTAACTTGAGCTTGATGTTTACTGGGGGATTTGCTTTGTGGTTACTTTCAGTTTACCCAAAAACAAATATTCAGTCGTTATAATAGCCTGAAGGAGTTTCTGGCCAACATCATACCTTGGTCTATAAATTCCTAATCATGAAAACAACCATTCAAAATGGGCTTTGCCACTATGCACTTCTGCAGAGGGTGTGGTGTCAATTTTTTTGTAATGTTGTGCGATTAGTTTAACTCTTAGATTCTAACTTATTCTTGATGATTTATATTATTTGTTAGTTTTTCTTCCCTGCATCTTATGTTTACAAATATATACACATATATGATTAGCTGAAAATGGCCCAGATGCAATAATCCTCTCAACCACAGCAGGAACAACTACAACAGCAGCAACAATTGCAATAGGTACTCAATTTCCAAAGACAACTTTCTAAATTATCATCCATTTCTTTATGGAAGTTTTTATTTAACATTGAGGATCCATATCATAATGCAGAGTAATAGAAAAAGGAAACAAACTTCCTCTGGAGCTGCTAACAGTACTGGCACAGGAAACACAGTTGGACCTTCCAATTCTCCTCCATCAACTCCATCAACTAACACACTGGGTGATGCAATGACAATGACTGGGGATTTGCAACATAGTAGTATGCCAAAAAATTTAATGATGTATGGCACTGATGCAACTGGTGTGCTAGGTTCATCGTCAAATCAAACGGCATTTCTGTACAGTACCTAAAATGTTTTATATTATAAGAGTTACAATGTCTAGTTTTGCGTTTGTCTGACCTATAACTACATTTAAATTTCAAAAGACAGGATGATCTGGAGCATTTTGGTGACGTTGGTTCATTGGATGACAATGCAGAATCTTTTCTCTCACATAATGATGGAGATGCACAAGATATATTTGCTCCATTAAAAAGAAATACTGAGGAACATAACTCTGAGTCAATGAAGGGTGATTATAGTAAAATGAAGTAAGTTCAGTACTTTTAGGAAATTATCTCAAATGCTGCCACACCTTGTGTCTTCCAGGTTTTACATTCAGAGAAGTTGGATGTATCCGTACTAGCAACAACAAAGTAGTTTGCTGCAACTTCTCCTCTGATGGAAAATTGTTGGCCAGTGCAGAACATGAAAAAAAGGTGTTTTATATAATCTTTCATTTTTTTTCTCTATTTTTTTGAGCAAACTGGGTCATATATTCTTTAGTTAATGAAGTATATTCGTTTATTTATGCATTGTACTGACACAAAAAGTTATTCCATGATGAGTAACATGAGAATGAAATGATATATCTATCCTCTGTGGTCTCCATACAAGTAATTTGGATGTGCAAATTTTCTTGGACATTGATGATGCTTATAATTCTCTGTCTGTAGGTTGTTCTATGGAACATGGACACTAAGCAGACAGAGAGCACTCCAGAAGAACACACTCTCATTATTACAGATGTGCGTTTCAGACCGAACTCCACACATCTGGCTACAAGTTCTTTTGATAGAACAGTGCGGATATGGAATGCAGCTGAAGTAATGGCTTTGGATCCTCCTAAATTTTGCTACTGGTTGTTAGTTTCATGCACATGTGTTTGGTTTTCTTTTATGAATATTTAAAGAGATGCACACCAGCACTAGGTTTTGTTTTAAGAATCTAAGTTTTTTGTTGTTTATATTACATCTATAATTGCTTTGCTCCATGAAGAAATAGTTTCGGACTGCTTGCCAGATTATTTGGCTTTTCAATTCATTTATTTTCTTAGTAGTTTGAAAAATAGTTACATTAACTTAGATCTACCTTTATAATAGTTAAAATGAAATATTTGCTTTTTTCTAAAATACACTATCAGCTTTTTGCTGGTAGTTCCAGTATTTAAGAACAAATTCCTATGAAATGTGGATAATCTTTATTGGTTAATTTTTTCTTGTAACAACTAATGGTCTAACTTCTCTTTTTCCAACATGTCGATTCTGCTTTGATTTGCATGTTTTCCTTTTCAGCCAAGTTTTTGTTTGCACACATATAGCGAGCACAGCTCCCAAGTGGCATCACTAGACTTCCATCCCAAGAAAACGGACTTGTTCTGCTCTTGTGATGGTAATGGTGAGATTCGCTTCTGAAATGTAGGCCAGTATTTTTTTTCCCCGAGTTTCTAAGGTTGCTTCCGGTACCTTTTCTCACTAATGAGTTAGTTTGCTTATATGGAAAACTTGTACCTAAAGTTCTGAACCTAAAATGTTGTTGGAAACAGGGTGGCACAGCTCAAGTGAGATTCCAGCCTAGAATTGGGCATCTTCTGGCAGCAGCAGCAGAAAATATGGTCTCCATCTGTGATGTTGAGACAGACAGAAAGACACTCTCGTTGCAGGTCTCACTAATATATCCAGCTCTTGTATAAGAATTATTGCCTTGAACCAAGTTGCCATATTTCCATAGTTGTAATATATAATCCCAAGTTCTATGAAATCTATGATCGATCGTTACCACTTACCTTGTTTATTTGTAGGGTATAATAAGGAGGTTCGCTCTGTTTGCTGAGTTCAAATGGGGATTACCTAGCATCTGTTAGTCAGGATGCTGTAAAAGTGTGGTCCATAGCATCCGGAGAATGCATCCATGAGCAGAGCTCCAATGGAAACAAATTTCATTCTTGTGTCTTCCATCCAAGCTATTCGAATCTCTTGGTCATTGGAGGTTATCAGGTACATTATGTAGCATCTTTCAGACTATCTCTTGGTCATTGAGATTATCAGGTACATATTGTCGCATCTTTAGGACTATCTGTTTTCCATGCAACTACCATGTAATGAAACATCATTCAAATTGATGATTATAGTCTACCAGGGCCTTGTGCCTCTTGTTGAGATCTAAAACTCATTTCCCCAGGAGATAGATGTCAGGACACTTTCCATTTGACAATTTGCTTTATCTTTGGTTCCTCAGTACCTTAAACTCTAAATGAGTGTGATTTCTGATAGCTTTTTGTGGATGTTCTTGTGAAAGCATAAGAAGAGAGGCTTTGGAGGTTTGACTATTTTTGTTAAGAAAGGCTTTTGTGGCCCCATTAAACTGCTTGCACTGCTAGGCTTCACAATTTACTTGTTGTAGAGAATCCTTGCATAGCATGTTCTTCAAGCTCAGAGTATATTCTTAGTTCTTAAACACTGCCTCCCACCCCCACCCCCTCCTCTATTATTATCACGAAGAAGAAGATTTATTTGAGTTCAATCAGAAGATTTTGGTTTCTTTCCTGGACTGCTTGCTTTAATTTTTTGCAAGAAAAAAAATAAAGAGAATAAAAAGAGAAAAGAAGACAACTTACTGACCATCCTTGGAAAGGATTTCTCATGCTTGGATTTGCTGCCAGCTAGTGTCATATTTTCCTACATTCTTAAGAGTATCAAAAACCCATAAATTAATTCTAGTAGTTGTTTTGCTTGTCACATTGTTGCAGTCTTTGGAGCCATGGAACATGGTGGAAGACCAAACAATGACAGTCCAGGCACACGAAGGTCTGGTCACAGCATTGGCCCAGTCTTCCCTCACTGGAATAGTTGCTTCTGCAAGACATGATAAGTCCGTTAAGATATGGAAGTAAGTGGCCTCATTTGACATTTTTTCCAATCAACTCTATGATTCCGTTCAAATTGGAAATTGAATGGGAAGCCAAGAGGAAGGAATTGGGTGTGATATTTATTGTGTTGAGTTTGGTTGGCTGGTTTAATTGTTTCGATGCAATAAGAGGTAAGTAGGAAATTAGTGGTGAAATAATCAATAATACTGTGATGTGTGGAGATGGTGTTCAGTCGCCTTAATTGTGACTGTAATGGGGGGAGGAGAGGGCTTATTGGAAGGCATTGCCCCATTATATATTTATATAACTTGATATTATGAAGGGAAAATGACAGATTGTAATCCATCTTATGTCGCTTAAATAAATTTGGTGTTTCTTAATTTTGTGCATTTATTTTTTAGTTTAATGTTTTAGTTTATTTTTTTTATTTTTCTCCTTATTTTAGTTGGTTGGTTTATCCTTTTTCTTTTTTTTCTTCTTTAATCCTCTGTTTTATATTTTAATTCATATTTCTTTAATAATTATATTTTATGATTTAGTTCAAGTTTTTTATGTTTTTGTCTATTCTTGTTTTTTGGTCTACATTTTCTTCGTCTTAATTTTTTTAAATTTTGTTCTTATGATGCTTTTATTTTTATAATTTTTGTCACTTGTTTTAACTTTCTCTTTTTATTCTTTTTCTTCTAACAATTTTTGTTTTAGTTGTTAGTTTCGCTTCTTCTAATTGTATTGTTTCAATTTCTTGATGTTCTTCACTTATTTTTCAGTTTAATGTTTTAGTTTGTTCTTTTTTTTTATTTTCTTCTTGTTCTAGTTGCTTGGTTTAGTTCTTCTAATCTTCTTTGTTTTATGTTTTAATTCATATTTCTTTAATGCTTATATTTTATGATTTAGTTCAAGCTTTTTATGGTTGAGTCTATTCTTGTTCTTTTGGTCTACATTTTCTTCTTAATTTTTTTTAAAATTTTGTTCTTATGATGCTTTTATTTTTATAATTTTTATCACTTATTTTAACTTTATATTCTTATTCTTTTTCTTCTAACAATCTTTGTTTTAGTTGTTTTAATCTTCTTGTTCTTCTTCTGAATTTCAGTTCTTCATCTTTTTTTTTTAATCTTTGTTTTGATTCTTTTAATATTCTTCTTCTTCTTCTTAGTTTTTATTTTTTTTAGTCTTTTTTCTTAATATTTGGTTTAGTTCTTTTAATCATCTTTTTTTAAACTCAATTCTTTTTTCGCTTATTATTATTATTATTTATTTTAGTTCTTTTAGTATTCTTGCTTTTCTTCTTTTAGTTTTCTTTTCTTATTTTTTAATTTTCAATTTTTTTAATTTTTTAATTTTTAGTTATTTTTTTCTTTTTTTGTTCTTGTTCTTCGTTTGATTTTCTATTCTTTTTGTTCATGTTCATTCTTTAGTTTTCATTTCTTCTTCATCTTTTTAATCTTTGTTTTGAATTTTTTTAATATCTTTTTGTTCTTTTATGTTTTGGTTCTCGTTCTTTTTCGTCTTAAGTTTTATTGTAGTTCTTACCTACTTTTATTTCTTTCTTCTTTTTCTTCTTCTATTTATTTTTAGTTTGAAAGTTCATTATTATTATTATTCTTTTAGTTCTTTGACTTCTGCTAGTTCTATTATTTCAGTTTTTTAATGTTCTGCATTTATTTTTTTAGTTTAATGTTTTAGTGTATTTTTTTTATTGTATTCTTCTTCTAGTACCTTGTTTTAGTTATTGTAACCTTCTTTTTCTTCTTTAATTCTCTGTTTTATGTTTAGTTCATGTTCCTTTAGTCGTTAATTTTATAGTTTAGTTCAAGCTTTTTATGCTTTAGTCTGTATTTTTTTTGTATTCATTTTCTTCTTAAGTTTTTTTTTAATTTTGTGCTTATTATTTTTCTTATTTATTCTATTTATCTCTTTAGAATTTCATCTCTTGTTTTATGTTTCTTTTCTTTCTTTTCTTCTAAAAATATTTGTTTTAGTTCTTTTAACCTTTTTCTTGTTTGTTTTTTGATTTTCAGTGCTTTATCTTCTTCTTTTTAATTTTTTTTGGTTCTTCTAATTTTCTATTTCTTAATATTTATTTTAATTTTCTCAATATTTTTTTAATTTCAGTTTTTTTTTGCTTTTAAGTTTTTAGTTCTCCTTCTTAATATTAATGTTTGTTTTAGTTCCTTCAATTGTCCTATTTTTATTCTTTTAGTTTTCTTTTCTTTTCTTTTTTAATTTTTGGTTATTCCAACTTTTAATTTTCCTTCCCTTTTTTCTTTTTCTTTTTTCTCTTAATCTTATTTTAATTATCATTTATGGTTTTTTAAAATTTCTAGTTCTTTTTCTTGTTCTTACTATTTTTTTATTCTTTGATTTGGTTTTTAATTATTTTTCTTTTATTTTTTGGTTTTTCTTTTTCTTCATCTTAATTTTCATTTTAGTTCTTATCTTATTTTGTTTCTTTTTATTCTTATTCTTCTGGTGTTAATATTTCAGTTTGAATTTTTTTTTTCTTTTTCTTCTTTTAGTTCTATTTTTTAGTTTATTTAATCTACTTGTTTTCTTTTTTGAATCTTGTTTTGTGTTTTAGTTTGTTTAAACTTCTTCTCCTTAATTTTGTTTTTTGTTCCTTTAATTTTCTTTTTCTTGATATTTGTTTTAGTTCTTTTAATTATCTCTTTTTAAATTTTAGTTTTTTTTCGACTTCTAATCTTTCAATTCATTTTCTTCTTTGTAATATTAATATTTGTGTTAGTTTTTTTAATATCTTGTTTTTCTAGTTTTAGTTTTCTTTTCTTCTTCATTTTTAGTTTTTCTTGCTTCTATTTTTTCTTTTAATATTTAGTTATTTTTCTTCTTGTTCTTCCTTTAGTTTTTTATTCTTCTTTTTCTTAATCTTTGTTTTATTTTTAAAATATTTTTGTTGTTTTATATTTTGGTTGTTGTTCTTCTATGTCTTAATTTCTATTTTAGTACTTATGTTCTTTTATTTTTTGAAACTTTATTCTTCTTCTTCTTCTTCTTCTTTTTGTTCTGACTTCTCAGTCTATTGTTTTGGTTTGTTATTGTTTTTCATTTTTTTTTTCATTTTAATGTTTTAGTTTATTCTTCTTTTTTTTATTTTTTTCTTCTTCTATTTTGTTGTTTTAGTTCCTCTAATCTTCTTTTTCTTCTTCTTTTTCTTTAGTTCTTCGTTGTATGTTTTACTTAATTTTTTTTTAGTAGTTAAATTTTATAGTTTAGTTCAACCTTTTTATGTTTTAGTTTGTATTCTTCTTCTTTTGGTTTGCATGTTCTTCTTGATTTTCTAAATTTGTTATTATTATATTTTTATCATTATAATTTTCATCTCTTGTTTTAACCTTTTGTTGTTCTTCCTTTTCTTCTAAGATTCTTTGTTTTAGTTTTTTTAACCTTCTTGGTTTTTTTTGTTTGATGTTTACTTCTTCTTCTTCTTGTTATCTTTATTTTAGCTCTTTTATTATTATTCTTCTTCTTTTTGGTTTTTCTTTTGTTTCTTTTGATCTTTCTTCTTAATATTTTTTTTTGTTCTTTTAATCATCATTTTCTAAATTCAATTCTTTTTCTCCTCTTAATAATAAATTTGTTTTACTGCTTTTAATCTTCTTGTTTTTCCTCTTTTCGTTTTCTTTTCTTCTTCTTTTTTAAATTTAGTTTTTGGTCATCTTTTAATTTTTTTTTCTTATTGTTCTTGTCCTTTCTTCCGATTTTCATTTCTTCTACTACTTTTTAGTTTTCAGTTCTTTTTTTTCCTTGTTTCCTCTAGTTTTCATTTCTTCTTATTCTCCCTTTTCTTAATCATTGTTTTGTTTTTTTTAATCTTTTTGTTTTTTTATGTTTCGGTTCTTGTTATTCTTCATCTTAATTTTTTTTGCAGTTCTTATCTTCTTTTATTTCTTTTTGTTCTTATTTTTTTTATTTTTTTTCTTTTTAAAAGTTTATTATTCTTCTTCTTTTTGTTATGACTTCTCGTTCTATTGTTTTGGTTTGTTATTGTTCTTCATTTATTTTTCATTTTAATGTTTTAGTTTATTCTTCTTTTTTTTATTTGTTTCTTTTTTTATTTTCTTATTTTTGTTCCTTTAACCTTCTTCTTCTTCTTCTTTAGTTCTTTGTCATATGTTTTGCTTAATATTTCTTTAGTAGTTAAATTTTATGGTTTAGTTCAAGCTTTTTATGTTTTAGTTTGTATTCTTGTTGTTTTGATTTGCATGTTCTTCTTCTTGATTTTTTAAAAATGTTATTATTATATTTTTATTATTATAATTTTCATCTCTTGTTTTAACCTTTTGTGGTTCTTCTTTTTCTTCTAAGATTCTTTGTTTTAGTTTTTTTAATCTTCTTGTTTTTTTTGTTTGATGTTTAGTTCTTTTTCTTTTTCTTTTCTTTATGTTAGCTCTTTTATTTTTCTTCTTCTTCTTGGTTTTTGTTTTGTTTCTTTTGACCTTTTTTCTTAATATTTGTTTTAGTTCTTTTAATCATCTTTTTCTAAATTCAGTTCTTTTTTCGCTTTTAATTTTTCAGTTCTTTTTTTCTCTTAATATTAAATTTGTTTTAGTTCTTTCTGTCTTCTTGATTTTCTTGTTTTCGTTTTCTTTTCTTCTAGTTCTTTAAATTTAGTTTTTTTCATCTTTTATTTTTTTTACTTTTTCTTATTGTTCTTGTTCTTTCCTTTGATTTTCATTTCTTCTACTATTACTTTTTGTTTTTAGTCCTTTTTTTTTCTTGTTTCCTTTAGTTTTCATTTCTTCTTATTCTTCCTTTTCTTAATCATTATTTTATTTTTTTAAATCTTTTTGTTCTATTATGTTTTGGTTCTTGTTATTCTTCATCTTAATCTTTGTTGTAATTCTTATCTTCTTTTATTTATTTTTGTTCTTATTTTTCTTCTGTTTGTTTTCTTTTTGAAAGTTTATTATTATTCTTCTTCTTCTTCTGACTTCTCGTTCTATTGTTTCGGTTTGTTATTGTTCTTATTTTATTTTTCATTTTAATGTTTTAGCTTATTCTTCTTTTTTTTATTTGTTTCTTCTTCTATTTTCTTGTTTTAGTTCCTCTAACCTTCTTCTTCTTCTTCTTTAGTTCTTCATTGTATGTTTTATGTAATATTTCTTTAGTCGTTAAATTTTATGGTTTATTTTAAGCTTTTTATGTTTTAGTTTGTATTCTTGTTCTTTTGGTCTGCATGTTCTTCTTCTTGATTTTCTAAATTTGTTATTATTATATTTTTATCATTATAATTTTCATCTCTTGTTTTAACCTTTTGTTGTTCTTCTTTTTCTTCTAAGATTCTTTGTTTTAGTTTTTTTAATCTTCTTGTTTTTTTTTGTTTGATGTTTAGTTCTTCTTCTTCTTTTTATCTTTATTTTAGCTCTTTTATTCTTCTTCATCTTCTTCTTTATGGTTTTTGTTTTGTTTCTTTTGATATTTTTTCTTAATATTTGTTTTAGTTCTTTTAATAATCTTTTTTCTAAATTCAATTCTTTTTCTGTTTTTAATTTTTCAGTTCTTTTTCTCCTCTTAATATTAAATTTGTTTTGCTTCTTTAATCTCATTGTTTTTCTTCTTTTCGTTTTCTTTTCTTGTTCTTTTTTAAATTTAGATTTTTTTCATCTGTTAATTTTTTTCTTTTTCTTATTGTTCTTGTTCTTTCCTCTGATTTTCATTTCTTCTACTACTTCTTTTAGTTTTCAATTCTTTTGTTTTTCTTGTCTCCTTTAGTTTTCATTTCTTCTTATTCTTCCTTTTCTTAATCATTGTTTTGTTTTTTTAATCTTTTTATTTTGGTTCTTGTTATTCTTCATCTTAATCTTTGTTGTAGTTCTTATCTTCTGTTATTTCTTTTTGTTCTTATTTTTCTTCTGTTTGTTTTCTTCTTGAAAGTTTATTCTTCTTCTTTTTCTTCTTCTTCTTCTTCTTCTTCTTCTTTTTGTTCTGACTTCTCGTTCTATTGTTTCAATTTGTTATTGTTCTTCATTTATTTTTCATTTTAATGTTTTAGCTTATTCTTTTTTTTTTATTTGTTTCTTCTTCTGTTTTCTTGTTTTAGTTCCTCTATCCTTCTTCTTCTTCTTCTTTAGTTCTTGGTTGTCTGTTTTACTTAATATTTCTTTAGTAGATAAATTTTATGGTTTAGTTCAAGCTTTTTTTGTTTTAGTTTGTATTCTTGTTCTTTTGTTCTGCATGTTCTTCTTCTTGATTTTTTAAATTTGTTATTATTATATCTTTGTCATTATAATTTTCATCTCTTGTTTTAACCTTTTGTTGTTCTTCTTTTTCTTCTAAGATTCTTTGTTTTAGTTTTTTTAATCTTCTTGTTTTTTTTTTGTTTGATGTTTAGTTCTTCTTCTTCTTTTGATCTTTATTTTAGCTCTTTTGTTCTTCTTCTTCTTCTTGATTTTTGTTTTGTTTCTTTTGATCTTTTTTCTTCTTCTTGACCACAATTAGTTCGGCCTCTAGCAATTCGGCCACCTGCACTGTCCTACAGTTCAGCCACTTATATTTGGGTTACATTCAATTCGACTTCCTACAATTTGGTCGCTTGCACCTCAGCTCAATTCAACTTCTTGTAGTTAGCCACCTGCACTTCACCCTCTTGTAGTTCGGCCTCCTGCAGTTCGGTCACCAGTAATATGACCACCTGCACTTTGGTCACCAACAATTTGGCCACTTGCACTTTCTTCATGCTTAGTTTAGCCACATGTAGTTAGGCCTCTCGTATTTCAGCTACTTGCACTTTGCCCTCCCATAGTTCGGCCACTTACACTTTGTCCTTTTACAATTCGGCCACCTTTAGTTTGGCCTCTTGTAGTTTGGTCAGTTGCACTTCACCTTACTATAGTTTGGCCATCGGCAGTTCGGCCACTTTCAGTTTAGCCACATGCAGTTTGGCCTCTTACAATTTAGCCACTTGTAATTCGGCCACCTATACTTCGGTCATGCTCAACTTGGTCATATGCAGTTAGGCTTCTCGCAGTTCGGCCACCTACATTTCGCCCTCGGCCACCTTCAATTCAGCCACCTACACTTCAGTCACTAGTAGTTTGATCACATGTAGTTCAGTCTCCTATAGTTTGGCCACCTGTACTTCGCTCTCTTGTAGTTCAGCCATCTGCACCTTAGCACCCCTTAAGTTTGGCCTCCTTCTATTCGACCACCTGCACTTTAGCCATTTTCAATTTAGCCACCTACACTTCGGCCACCTTCAGGTTGGCCTCCTATACTTTGGTCTTCAAGACAAGTAATGTGATCCTAGGCATAATCTCTTACAGCTAGGTCTCTAGGATAAGCAAATGCAATCCTAGGCACAGTCTTGCAAAATGACTTTCAGGACAAGTGACATAATTCTAAATACGATCTTCTGCAGATTGGCCTCCAGGATAAGTGACACCTCCTTGGTATGACCTCTGTAGTATGATCTCCATAACAAATGATGTCATCTTTGGTTTGGCTTCTTGCATGCCACTATCCTGTAGCTTAAACTGTCATGACTCGGTGCCCTATTGAAGGCCCGATCAAAAGTTATAGACCTGACTTGGGGGTAAAAATAACTTGATGAAAGCCGACTCAAACTATCAACTTGGTTCAAGAAAAATATGAAGTTAACTCCACTTACTGAGCTCCAAGGACTTAATGTCTGGAGTTAGGGATAACTGATTATACAGTGAATCCTCAAACCAATTTAATCATGGTCCAATAAGGCAGTCTGAAATCAAATTCAAAAAGAATCCCTCATAAACAGGTAATTATATTCTAGAGAGATAATCATACTAAATCTCTTAAAAATCAGAGATATTATTCCTGATAAGTATGATTCATTAAGTTATAAATAGGGGGATATCTTTATCTTTTTTATAGGGCTCTGAGCCTCTGAATTTTATAATTATTATTCTTTCAAGAGTGATACTGACTTAAGCATTGGAGGGGCCACCAGACTAACAGGTCTTGTGATATGAATTGGCCTAATGGATTTGATCTCAAAGAGTCTTCTGATTTGAAACTAAAAGTGAGTTTGACTCCATTAACAAATGACATTTTGGACAGTATATAAATTCAAAATATGCTCATGAGCAAAATGTGACGCTCTTGACCTAGCACAATATTGTTTCTAGGCACCTACGGCCTACCAGACCCAAGACTTTTTTTTCCTGGCTCTCTGAGAAAAGACCACATTATTGAGTATATGACCGTCATAATATTTAGTCTAGTTTCAACTCTTATATTTTGTCGATGTGAGACTAGAGATCATATTCCAATCACACCAGACCTCGGTCCCACACAGCACATTGGCCTATAGTTAGAGTTATGTGTCTCACAATGTGACACCCCCCGACCCAGTACGATATTATCCTTGGATGCCTATGACTCACCGGCTCACTAGCCCACCAAATCCAAAGATTTTATTTTTCTCGACTCCTTGGAAAAAGACCTCGTTATTGGATTTACAGCAATCATCATATTTAACTCAGTCTCAACTCTCACATTTTATCGATGTAGGACTAAAGATCACACTCTAATTATATCGAGTATCGGCCCCATATAGCTCATTGGTCTATAGTCAGAGTCATGGGCCTTACACAAGATCTCATACCTAATATGTGGGGAGCAGGATCTTCAATTTTGGAAGCCCGTGGGTGGTGAGTAGGATCACTGATGCTAGAAGTCCGCGGGTAGGGAACTTGCACATGGGGCAGAGATCTCTGATGCTGGAAGCTGGCAGGCGGTGAAGATAATCTCTTGTTCTGCGAGCGAGGGTCTTGCGCACGCGCTAGCGAACAGGCACGAGACAGTGGCATTGGCGGTTAGCAGTCAATGAACAAATTTTCATGAGAAAAATGGCGAGTAAGAACAGGGTATGTGAGGTAGAACAAGGTATGCGAGGTAGGATTTGTGATCCTTATACTCGAGTGTCAGGTATTATAGAGCCATTCATAGTGCTAATTCGCTAGCACGTCGAACTGGAGAACCATTCTCATCGCTAACTAGCTAGCGTAGCGAATTATAGAACCTAGCACCAGGAATAATTAAATCATTAGTGGCTCTAACTAGATAGTGTCACTAATGATTCAATCGTTGGTAGCTCTATCTTGTTAATGCCTCGAATGATTCAATTTTTCGTGACGCTAATTAGCTAGCGCCATTAATAGTCAAATATTAGCGGCGCTAACTCTCTAGCTCAACTAATGGTTAAACTTTAGCGGCACTAGAGAATTAGCGACAATAATGATGTGATCATTAGTGGTGTTAACTGTTTAGCATTGTGAATATGCTGATAACACGAATACATCATTAGCGTCCGTTAATTACTAAAATTACATTTAAATCTTATAGGCTCGGTTTAGTTCGAGATCAGGATTAAAGTCAAGATCAAGACTAACAAACCACTTTTATAAATTAATATTTTTATCAAATTAACCCTACAATAATTTAAAATTCGATAAGCTAATTAATTTTTATAATAATTTAATTTAATAAAAATATAAAATAAATAATATTAATTTTACAAAGAAAAAATAATTTAAAATTTTTTTAATCCTGATCTTGATCCGAACCAAATGGGTATGTAGCATCTAATGCATTATTTTTAATTTTCTATGAATGCCACTAGCATATATAAGTACGTAAATATGTAAAAATGCGTGTGTGACAGTTGAGCATCCCATTGTATGTTACTCATTGTACTAGCATTGACATTAATACCACCAAAGTTCTAAAGTTTAGGGTTTAACATGATCAATAATCCAAACCACAAAATAGAATATCATAATGTAGCCAACAAAAAAAAAAAAATGCAATTTGAGAGGAAAAACTATTTCGACATCTCTATTTTAGTAACTTGGACTGAGCAAGAAATTATCTGAAGATGAGAATGACATGTATTAACACATCCAGGAGAAGAAAAGAGCCCAACTGGTTTTGCCAAATGAGACGTTTCAGTCATATCCAAACCCAGCCATTTCTTTGACTTTGCCAGAAGCAAATAAATCTCTAGAGAAGTTTCTCTGGTCCAAACTATTGATCACAATCAATGTTTTACCCCTTTGATATTATCAACATTCTGGTACTTTAGGGACCAGTAGTGAACATTAATTCCTGCTGACTTAATTGTATCTCGAATCCAGATTTTCCGGAGAGTCCTAATTAAATTAGAATTTATATTATGAAGTAATTTAGTGAGCCTAATCCATCTCTGAATTTATCTTCTATTAGAAGTCTTGGATTAGTAGAAGATTTATTTGAGTCAGTCTTCTACTTTAACTCAAACTCAGTTAGGCCATATCTATAAATACCCTATTTATCTAAGGGTTCCTATATTGTGAAATAGAGAGACATATATCAAGACTCTTAAAATGTCTTGTAACGGCTAGACTACTTAGTCTCTTGTGAAAGTTGGTGATATTGGAGTTTCACTTCCATCATTGTAATCTCCTTTTTCTTTCTCATCAATACAATATTCTTTGGATCACCTTCATTAGTTGAGTAGGTCATAGACCAAACCACATAATATCTTATGTGCTATTTTTTTTTTTTTTGTTCTTCTTCTACATCCTGAATTATGATGGATATCGATATTTAGCACAAAAAACTGGTACCAGAGCTTGGTTTAATATGTCTACTACAAAGTTTAATATAGAGAAATTCAATGAAAGTTAAGGATTTTCTATTTGGTAAGTAAAAGTTCGTGCAATTCTTACTCAATAAGGGTTGAGAAATACATTAGAGGATGTCAAGTCTGAAGATATCACCGAAAGTGTCTAAAAAAATCAAAAGGCTAGTGCACATAGCACAATCATCCTCAGTCTCACCGTGAGACACCCTATCTATTTCTTGATGAAACATCACCTTCAGAGATATGAAAAAAGTTGGAGAAATAATATATGAGTAAGTCTATTTCAAATTGAGTTTACTTAAAGAAGAAGTTTTTCAATTTTCGAATGAGAGAATGTATGAATATAATCAATCATTTTAATACTTTCAATAAACTAGTCTCTCAATTATTAAACATTAATATTAAAATTGAAGATGAAGACAAGATAATTATTTTATTATCGTCTCTACCTCCTTTTCTTGAGAATCTGAAGACTACTCTCATGTATGGTAAGAATTTAAAATTTGATAATATTTCTATTTTCCTTCTATCTAATGAATATTTAAAAAAGATTAAAGGGGATGTTTCACACTCAAAAGCATTGATTGCCAGAGGTCGTACCAAATAAAGACCAAAGACAGGTCATTCTAGATCCAAATCCAAAGAAAAAAATTACATATATTGTAAGAATATGGGACATGTAATTAAAGAGTGTTGAAAACTCAAAGCAAAGAAAGAGAAAAAATCTCAATCTAAAGAGTAAGCTAAGGAACAAGTATCAGTTGCTAAAGGGAGTTCTGATGTTGATTATGGTAATGTTCTCTCTATTAATTCTAATTTTGATCATTACCATGATACTTGAATTCTTGATTTTGGTTGTTCTTATCACATGTGTCCCAATAACGATTAGTTTAAAGACTAAAAGTCTTATGATAATGGCTTAGTTTTGATGGGTAATAACAATCCATACAAAATTATTGGAATTAGAACAATCAAAATTAAGATATTCAATAATCTTATTAGAACTCTTACTAACGTTAGATATATTCTCAATTTGAAAAAAAATTGATCTCTTTGGGTTCTTTGGATTCTGTTGGTTATAAGTATTCTACTGAAAGTGGCGTTCTTAAGGTTGCTAAAGGCTCATTGGTAGTGATGAAGGGCCTAAAACATGAAAATTTGTATGAGTTAGTAGGGAAAATCATTGAAAGCGGAGCAACAATTTCTCAAGTTTCTTCTGATATGACCTACTTATGACATATGCGTTTCGGTTATATGAGTGAATAAGCTTTAACTGAGTTCAATAAAAGAAATCACTGAAAGGTCTCAACTCATGCAAATAAGATTTCTGCGAGCATTGTCTTTATGGTAAACAGTCTAAGGTAAAGTTTAACACCAGTACTCATTGCACTAAAGGCTTAATTGATTATATTTATTTAGATGTGTGGTTCTCTCCTATTTCATCAAAATCTGGTGCTTGTTATTTTGTTAGTTTTATTGACGATTTTTTCAGAAAAGTGTGGATTTATTTTTTACATCACAAAACCGAAGTATTTTCTGTTTTCAAATGGTGGAAAACTTCAGTTGAAAAAAGGACTAATAAAAAAATTAAATACTTCAAAAGTGATAATGGTGGAGAGTATAAATCAACAAAGTTTCTCAAATTCTGTGAAGATGAAGGCATCGAACGCCACTTTACCATCCCAGGAAAATCTCAACAAAATGTTGTGGCTGAAAGGATAAATATAATTTTGTTGGAGAAAGCACGTAGTATACTCAGTACAGCTAATCTTGACAAGAATTTTTGGACAGAAGTAGTCAATACAATATGTTTCATTGTGAATCTTTCCCCTCAGATAATCATTGATTACAAAACTCCTGAAGAGGTATGAACTGGTGAACCTACAATTATTCTTCTTTAAAGATTTTTGGTTGTCTTATTTATGTGCATATCATCAAGGATAAGTTAGATGTACGTTCTAAAAAGTATATTTTCCTCAGTTATGCCAAAGGTGTCAAGGGTTATTGTTTGTGGGATCCTACTACTTCTAATATAATTATTGAGAGAGATGCAGTGTTTGATGAAAATGTTATGTTAAAATCTCTCAAAAAAGATCCCAGTGATATAATGCACGTAGAGGTGGAGTATGTAGTTCCTTCAGAAAAAGATATTTAGGATATGCCAAACTCTTAAGATAATTCTAAGAATCAATTTCTAAGAAGACTCCACTTTGAAGATCTCAAAGAAACATAAAGCTACCTGAAAGGTATGATTTTAAAGATATGATAGTTTTTGCTTTATTTACTGACAATGATGATCCTTCTTCCTATAAAGAAGTAGTGCAAGATAAGAATTTTTTTTCAGTGGCAAACTGCTATGAATGAAGAGATGAATTTCATCCCTTCAAAAGAACCATACTTGGGACTTGGTAAAATTACTACAAAGATAAAAAAGCAATTAGTTGCAAGCAGGTATTTCGAAAGAAATAGAATTCCTTTGAGGTAGATGGTATTAAATTCAAGGTCCGTTTACTCACAAAAGGGTATCCACAAAAGGAGGTGTTGACTTTAATGAAATTTTCTCTCATGTGATTAAACATATATTTATTCATTTTCTACTTGCTTTAGTTGCTTTTTATAATCTTGAGTTAGAACAGCTTGATGTCAAAACCACCTTTTTGCATGAAGAATTAAAAGAGCAAATTTTTATACAACAGCCTGAAGGGTTCATTTAAGAAGGCAAGAAAAATTATGTCTGCAAGTTGAACAAATCATTTTATAGTTTGAAATAGTCTCCAAGGCAATGGTATAAAAGGTTTGATAGTTTTATGCTGGGACAAGATTTCATCCATTGCAAACATGATTATGGTGTCTATTTTAAAATATATGTCAATAACTCATTTATTATATTATTTTTTTTATGTTGATGATATGCTTATCGCTATTCAAGACATATATCTACTTAATGATCTAACGTTTAGAGTGAAAAAGAAATTTAAGATGAAAGATTTAGGTGTTATAAAGAAGATTTTCAATATGGACATTGATCGAAATTGAAAGCATGGTAAGTTATGGCTCAAATAAAACAAGTATCTCAAAAATATTATTTCTCATTTTCGTATGCAGAATTCAAAATTTGTTACTATTCCTTTGACATTCTACTTTAAGTTTTCAGCTCAACTATGTCCTTTTACAAATAAGGAATATGCATACATGGAGAACATCCTATTCTCAAGTATTATTGAAAGTCTAACGTATGTTATGGTATGCACAAAACCTGAAATTATACAAGTAGTCAGTATTGTTAGTCGTTATATGGCAAATACAGGAAAAAAATATTGGCAAGTTATGAAGTGGTTATTAAGATATATCAAAGGTACTCTTAATATTGACTTATGTTTCGACAAGAATACAGTTCAAGAGGCAAAAATTGTTAGGTACGTCGATTCAGACTATGTTAGAGACCTTGATTAATAATGAGCCCTCACTGGTTATCTTTTCACTCTTTTGTGGTGGACCTATTAGTTGGAGATATACCTTACAGTCAACTGTAGTATTAGCTATAATAAAGTCTGAGTATATGGCAGCTACGGAAGTAGTCAAAGAAGCTCTATGGCTAAAAGGATTGCAAAGTAAAGTTGATTTTTTTCAATATGTTCTTCCTATTTTTTGTGACAGTCAGAATGTCATACACCTTACGAAGAACCAAATTTACCATGTCAGATCAAAGCACATAGATGTCTAATTTCACTTTATTTGGGACATTATTGAAGATGGCGAGATTTCTTTACAAAAGATTCACACTTCAAGAAATCTTACAGATATGTTGACGAAGGTGATTTCAATTGAAAAGTTCAAGCTCTATTTGGACTAGATTAATGTTCAAAGCGTTGATCTTGCCCTATGAGGCAAGGCGAAGACATTTGTTGAAGATTCAAATTCAAAGAAGAAGAGAATTCAACCCAAAGTAGAGATTGTTGACTTAGTTGTGTCTCGAATCTAGATTTTTTGCAGAGCCCTAATTAAATTAAAATTTATATTAGAAAGTAATTTGGCGGGTCTAATCTTTCTTTGAATTTATCTTCTACTAGAAGACTTAAATTAGTAGAAGTCTTATTTGAGTCAGTCTTCTACTTTGACTCAAACTCAGTTAGTCCATATCTATAAATACCTTATTCATGTAAGAGTTTCTATAGAGTGAAATAGAGATATATAGATCAAAACTCTCAAAACGTCTTGTAACGACTAGATTACTTAGTCTCTTATGAGAGTTGGTGATATTAGAGTTTCTCTTCCATCATTATAATATCTTCTTTCTTCCTCATCAATACAACATTCTCCGGGTCGCCTTTGCTACTAGAGTAGGTTGTAAACCAAATCACATAAATCTCTTATATGCTATTTTTCTTCTCTTTTGTTATTCTTCTATATCGTGAATTATACTAGACATCGATACTTAGTGCAACAAATTTCAATTAAAATCAATTTTTGCATAATCACATAAGGTCCTATTTACATAATATATTTGAATATATTTTGAAAAGATTTATCTCACACCCCTTCCCTTGGTGGATCTTATATGCCTCACCAAGGAGATTTCTAGAGGTACAACACATAGTAGATAGCAATTCCATGTCATCAACGAGGGCAACCTAATTGGTCACATAAATAAATTTACAAAAAGATAAAAAATAAAATCTCCAATCTTGAGTGAACAAGTGTACCATGGAAATCAAATCCTTGCATTATGGGAAGCATCAGATCCTCTCCACCATGTTCTTACATATCTCCAACTTCCAAACTACTCTGTTTTCTCTAAAAGTATTTTAAATAATAAGATAATTGTATATGTGTTTTCTTGATGTATGACAATATATCATCAGTCGGCAATCAAGGGATTTAATTTGCAACCGAGCTTGACAAAAACTCAGGCTACTTTTTCAGCACATGAGATTTGAAAATATTTCATTTTATTTGCTTAAATGTGAATGTCATGTTTTGAGAATGAATGTGAATTTGATCGTTTATGGAGTGAATTCAAATGAATATGAATGAATGCAAATGTGATGTGAATGTAGATGAGAATGAGATAAAAAAGCAAAGAGGGCACAAGAAGGGTAAGAAGAGGGCATGAGGGTATGAACACAAAAAAGATATGGGAAGAACACGAAGAGAATATAATAATAAGGAGAAGGGAAGAACATGGGAAGAATACGAGTAGGGCATGAGTGTAGGGACATAGGGAGGGTACAAGAAAATACGAAGAAGGCACAAGGAAGACATGGAGATGAACATGAAGATAGAGATACAGGGAGAGCACAAGGAAAACACAGAGAGAGTGTGAGGAGAGGAGGGTAGGAATATGGAGATGGCACAAAAAAGACACGAAGATTGAGATAAATATAAATTATTTTTATTTTGAAATTTTGTTGTTCATATTTATTTACTATGTATTGTCCCTTCACTTTCAAAGAGAACATGTTGATTCTTTAATAACTTTTTTATGAACTTATATACAAATGTTAATGGTTTGATTTTTAATGCAGATGACTACGAACTCATTCAGGGTTTACTATTACGTGAAGAAGAAGATTGGAAAGGATGGATCTTGGGAAAGTTGTAGAGATGTGTGAATTATTCATTTTTTTTATATTTATTTCACTGGGTTTATCATCGGATTGGGTAGTATCGTGCCAAATTGAAATTTTGGATTAGATTTTAATATATTTTGATATTTATTTTATTGGGTTTGCCATCAAATTTGATTGAATTGTGTCAAAGGGAAAGTTTGGATTGGATTGTCAATTTCTATTTCGATCAATAAATCATTACCGCCATGAGTGAATGGTTTTGCAAATAAAAATTTTTGTACCTATTTTAGTGTTGTCTGATATGTAATGACTTTTTTCTTGCGCTTCTCAAAGCGTTGATAGAAAAAAAGCCAAATCCAAAAAATTCTTAGCTTCATGACATAGCACTAGAGCCCCAATAATAATGATAACTGTTGACGTTTGTTTTAGCGCAAACAAAAATCACATGTATGCCGATGTTTTGGAATAGCATTGACTTGTCACATTTTTCGAAAAGTGTCAAAAGTTTTTTCATGACATTTATATTATAATAGCCCCAAAAATCAAAAGAAGTTGACACATATTAATACTGTAAAAAATACCAAAAAATATCGAAAAAAATTTTACAGATGCTTATTAACGATAGATAAAATAATTATTGAAGCACTTTTGTAGTGCCACAGAACAGTGCCGCCAAAAAGCTTTTATGCTGTAGTGGCAGGAGCCGAGCTGGTGGTGTCCGACCCTTCGATAATCATACTAAGCGTTGTGTCTGAGGAACTTAGCCGAATTTTCCTAATCCATTGTCGAGAAGTAGTTGACGCTGATGTATGAAGCCGGTCGATCGGTGGACGAGTCGTCTTCTTGGTGTTGTTCTTTCCCATAATTGTTTTGTTTTCAATTGCCATTAACAGTTAGTGCACTAAGTTGGTGCCACGGCAATATCGGTTTCTTGTATTTATTGTGTTCATTGTTAAATGGGAGACAGCGTGGTGCGCATGAGTTGCATGTGCAATTCTGATTGAGATTTTACATAGTATCCGTGGAAGATCTTTCGATTGAGAAAGAATCGTGTGAAGTTGTAAAAGAGGAATCTTAACGTGGCATTCTTTCTCTCTCTCTCTCTCTTACCAAAAAAATACATCAGTCCGGAAATTCATAGCCCAACGGACCGACGGCTCACTTCAGGATCTTGTCCAATTACTACTCTGGAGCGTCCATGGATCTATATATACTCTCATTGATCGTTCCTGCACTGCTCAGTTTGAGCATCTAGGTTTGGCGGATTGCTTGTATGCCTGTTTCATCTTCTTCTTCTTCTTCATTATCATCATCGTCTTCACCCGCGAGTTTGATTCCTTTTGTTGAAAAGAAGGAAGCTGCGAGTGCCAGAGATGGAGAAGCTGCGATCAGCGCGTTTCTCTGACAAGGATTCTGAGCCAGGGTTTGCTGTGGAGACATACGATCTTAATGATTATGCTTCTTTAGGTAGCACATCAATGCAGAAGCCGCGGCAGTGCATTATATCGCTTGAAGAGGAACTAAGTCATCTTGAGGCTCTGCCTCAAGTCTTGCTGGTAATCCTTTAAGAATTGTCATATATATTTGTCCTTCTAGTCCGTGACAGGCATGTCATAATTTGATTAATTGAAAGTAGATCTTGTATGTAATAATTTGGGTTTTAGGTGAAGATCTAGACACCAACCCAAACTCTAGGTCCCCTTGCATGCGTAGAAGATGAAGAGTTGTTAGAGTATTTTACAATTTATATAACTTTAGAAATGAGTTTTCTACGAGTTGCATGTAAATAGTGCAATTGAATATGTAACCCAGGACCACTATATTTGACACATGGCTTTTGTTTTCTCGTGATCTGCATGCATGCAGGTTAGTGTATTGTGCAAGGTGAGACACAGCGATGTGAAGCAGCTCCTTCAAGTGTCCAGGACGGTGCGCGAAGCCGTGAGTTGAATGAATTCTTGTAGCTTCGTTTTCGTTTCGCTTGCAAGGACATTCTAATTAAATCGATTGGGGTTCCGATACAGGCTTTGGTTGCTAAGGTGCTGCACTTCGATTTCAACACTCCACCAGTTTCTCCGATCCGCAAGGGCCGCATTCGGACTCCCAGTGCTCCAATTGTGTGTAGAGATGTTCATCGATGGAAGATTTTCCCCTGGTTCCATTGTTTACAACAGGCGAATGTTCTTTTGTAAAGGAAGGTTTTAAATTTCCGTCTAAACTGAAACTATCTTAATCCAAAATTAATAATGTATAATATTTAATTTTATACATTATTTTTACTTCACAAGTAAAAGTTAGAGCAGTGGTTAAAGTTAATGGCTTGGATCCCGAATTTAAACCTTCACTTTTATATTTTATATTTAATATTTTAAATAATTTTAAATTCAAAAATTTTTATTACTTAATATTTTTTTAAAATATATGTATATTAATTTTTTTTTCATATTTTAATTTTTTAAATATTTTAAAACTAAAGTCACAATATACTAAAAACATAAAAAATAATTTGGGTAAAATTGAAACTGGATTAGTCTCAATTGAACTTATCGATTTTGGCGAGTATTGAAATTGATTTCGGAACTTAAACTTAAAACCTTATTCTAAAGCTTATTTATTTTGTACTACATTGTAAAAAAATTATATAAATTTTAAACAGGTCAATTATATATAACTCTTTAAAATTTTATCAAATTGCATATTTCTATTCCAAACTTAAATGTTACATAAAACTTCTTAAAATCTTCTTAAATTACATACTTTTTTTTAAAATTTTAAAATTACTTTTTTTTTTTTGGATTATTGGAATGTATTATAAAAATCTCATTGGGTGTAAATTTATCATTAGAATAAAAATATTTAGAAAATATACATAATTTGCTGTCATTTAAGTTGAAATGTAAATAAAAAAATACTTAAACTAGTTAAACTTGGTATAATGAAAAAAATACAAGTGAATATATGTTGTAAATCTAGTTCACATCGAATATCAAATTTGATTTAATTTGAGTCCTAGTTATAATTCAAAGTAGACTAAAATGAGTTTAAACCAAGTAATAAGTAAAATTATTATTTTACATATCCACTTAAAAATTTAACTTGAGATATATCGAAATGGGTTTAGATCATGTTAGAGGTAAAAGTATTTATTTTAGATTTTGAGTTAAAATTTAATTTAAAATAATTTTTTTAACTGGATGAGAGAATTTTTTACAATAATAGCCAAACCACCAAATACTTTTCTAATCATGTTAGGAATATCTTTATATTTTTACTTCAATCTAAATAAAATAAAATAAAATTTATTTTCGAATATTTTTTTTATTGATAAATTTATACTTAAAAGAGATTTCATAATTTATGCAGTAACAAAAAAATATATATAATTTTTAAATTTGAAAAAAATATGTAATTTGGTAAGTTTTAAAAAAATATATATAATTTTTTGAATTTTAATGAAAAAATATTTTATAATTTTTTAATGAGTTACATTTAAATTTTTAAATTTAAAATAAAAATATAAAATTTTAATTTTAAGGAGTAGGTATAATTGATCCATTAAAAAAACTATTTAGTTTTTTTGTTTTGAACGTTTGGACAGTATGGGTGCGTTTGGATCGGGATCAGTATCAAAATCATCTTATCTTAACTAGCCTACCATTCAAATACCAAAAAGATACCTAGAGTATTTTTATGTTACTTTAAAAAGTAAATTATCATACTACCCTTAAATTTATTCATCAAATTTTAATAAATAATATATCCAAGGATATAAAGATAAAAAAAATTTTAAAATCATTCATTAGTTATGTTAATATCCAAATACTAAAAATTTAATCAGATTATTTTTTTATATTTTAGTTTTAATTTTAAATTTAAATTTGATTTTAATTTCGAACTAATCGGTAGGCTCCACTGACCTAAAGTTCAAAATTTTCGAGCCGAGCGGGCTTCGGTCCAGACCGGCCCGTCGACCGCCTTGTAGATCTGCCAAAAACCAAATATCTCTCGGACTTCAAGTCCGAGTCGGACTCGGAAAGCACTCACCAACGGCTTTTTTGTTTTTTGACTGGCGGTTGCCTATAAAATGCAGTCGCCGGCAGCTCAACGGCTCCGAGATTTGATCAAAAGATGGATCGAAGGCTTCGGCTTCTCCTGGTCTCTTGTCCTCCCTCTCTCTCCTTCCGATCTCTCCAAGAAACCCTAGCGAATGGATCGAAGGCTTCGATGGCACTCGGCCTCCAAGATGCCTCCCTTCGTCGGTGAGTTCCTTCAACCTTTGATTCAGGGTTTTTTCTTCCTTCATTCTTTTGAATCGATTTATTTCTTTTAGGACCGGTTGTCTTTTCTTCAAGGTTAGTCTCGGATTGCGTTCATTTTTTCCCTATTTCTCAAATTTTTCATGGTTTTAAGGATTGTTTTTAACCTGTAATGCGGAAATTTAGGGTTTCTCTGCTCCTTCTTGGATCTGAGGATTTTTTTTTTCGATATTCTCTGTTATCAGGTCTAGCGTTTCATCTTGATTCAATTTTTTTCTGTTCGTTTAGTCTCAGATTCGAGTTTCTTTAGATTCAGAATTCATTCATTTCCCTATTTTCGAATTATTTCCGTGTTCTAAGGATTTTTTTTTAACTATTTTATGATTTCAAGGATTTTTTTTACTCTCTTGGGAAAATGAGGGTTTTTCTGTTCTTATGTCGCGATCTTTTAGCGACCCTCAGATTAGAATCTAATTTTATTTTTTTATATTAAAATTCTCAGAATTTTTAAGTTCTACGAAACAAACATATTCTTAGAATTTTGCTGTTCCTTTTGAATCAAATTTATTTTTTCAGTGTGTTATCTTAGATCCTAGGCTTTTTTTTTTTACTTGGAATGTTTTGTTTTCCTATTTTTGAGTTTCTTTTTTCGTGGTTTGAAGGATATCTTTACCCCTCTGGGAAATTTTGAAGGGCGAGTGAATCACTTTTAACTGAATATTGGCCCTATAGTCTTCTTGAATGTTTGATACTATTCTATGTGTGTGTATATTTTTGAAGTCCATATCTGAGAGTTATGCAAAATTAAACCTACCAAAATTCAGTCCATGTGAGAGCCTGTAACATTTATTGGTTTGCTTAAAACTTTTCTGTCAAAGAGTTGGAACTTCAGATTGTATCTTTGGCTTTTCAGTGTGTTTCAGGGTTCTATGATCGCAAATTTTCAGTTTCAGTAGCGTTGTTTGTTTTTCTCTGATCCTTAAAGGCGGAACTTCTTTTGCTGCTAATTCCTTGGCTCTTCATTGTTCCTCAGGGATGAACATGTAAATCATCAGATTGGTTTCACCAGATATATGCAATGATACTAGACCAGCATTAGGCTGTAGTACGAGACCTTAGGGAACTGACCATTTAATGTCGGATCCTTCTTGGATCTTTCACTCTTCTTGTTTTTGTTCTTTTAGTTTTCTTTTCTTCTTCATTTTTAATTTTTCTTTCTTTTTTCTTTTTTCTTCATGTTCTTATTCTTCTTTTAATTGTCATTTCTACTTTTTTTTTATTTTCAGTTTTTTCTATTATTCTTCCATTAGTTTTCATTTCTTGTTCTTGTTATTCTTATTCTTTGTTTTGGTTTTTTTTTTCTTTTATGTTTTGGTTCTTTTTTTTCATCTTAATTTTGGTTTTAGTACTTTTGTTCTTTTTTTTGTTTTCTTCTTATTCTTCTTCTATTAATCTTTTATTTTGAATGTTTATTCGTTTTCCTCTTCTTTTAGTTCTGTTTTTCAATTCATTTAATTTAGTTCTTTTTTTTTTTGAATTTTGTTTTGAGTTTTAGTTCGCTTAAATCTTCTTTTTCTTCTCCTTACTTTTTATTTTGGTTCCTTTAATTTTCGTTTTCTTAGGATTTGTTTTAATTCTTTTAATCATCTTTTTTTAAAATTTTAGTTCTTGTTCCGCTTTAATTGTTCAGTTCCTTTTTTTCTTAATATTAATATTTATTTTATTTTTTTGATATTCTTGTTTTTCTTGTTTTAGTTTTCTTTTCTTTTTCTGTTTTTAATTTTTTAATTTTCCTTGTCTTTTTTTTTTCCTCTTAGTCTTGTTCTTCTTTTAATTTTCATTTCTTTTACTTCTTTTTCTTTTAATTTTTTTTCTTCTTGTTTTTTCCTTTAGTTTTCAATTCTTTTTCTTTTTAATATTGTTTAGTCGTTTTATTCTTTTATATTGTTTATTCTTTTATTCTTCTAGTAATTTTCAATTCGAATATTTAGTCTTTTTGTTCTTCTTTTACTTCTTTGTTTTATTTTTTTAATCTACATCTTGTTCTTCTGTTTTGAATCTTGTTATGTGTTTTAGTTCATTTAATTATTTTCTTCTTCATTTGATTTTCGATTGAGTTTCTTTTAGTTGTATTGTTTAAATTTCGTAATATTCTTCATTTATTTTTCTACTAGGAATTTTTGTTTTAGTTATTTTAACCATCTTGTTTTTCTTCTTTTGATTTTTAGTTTATCTTCTTCTTTTTAATCTTTATTGTAATTCTTTTAATCTTCTTCTTCTCCTTAGTTTTTGTTTTGTTCTTTCAATCTCCTTCTGCCTAATATTTGTAGTTCTTTTGATTATTTATTTAAATTTCAAGTTTTTTTCCTCTTTTAATTTTTAAATTTTTTTTGCCTTCTTAATATAAATATTTATTTTAATCCTTTTAATACTTTTGTTTTTATTTTTTTTTCTTCTTCTTTTTAAATTTTTAGTTTTTTTGTCTTTTAATTTTTTTTCTTCTTGTTCTTGTTCTTCTTTTGATTTTCATTTCTTCTACTACTTTTTTTAATTTTCAGTTTGTTTTCTTCTTATTCTTCCTTTAGTTTTCATTTCTTCTTCTTCTTCTTCTTTTTGGTAATATTTGTTTTGGTTTTTTTAATTTTTTATGTTTTGATTCTTGTTGTTCATCGTCTTAATTTTTGTTTTAATTCTTGTCTTCTGTCATTTATTTTTCTTCGTATTCTTCTTGTATTTATTTTCGGTTTGACAGTTTATTCTTCTTCTTCTCCTCCTTTTAGTTCTTTTAATATGCATCTTGTTCTTTTTTTCGAATCTTGTTTTGTGTTTTAGTTCGTTTAATCTTCTTCTTCATTTGATTTTCAGTTTGACTAATTTTACTTGTATTGTTTGAGTTCATTAATGTCCTTCATTTATTTTTTAGTTTAATGTGTTAATTTATTCTTCTTTTTTTATTTTCTTTTTCTTATAGTTCCTTATTTTAGTCTTTCTAGTCTTCTTCTTTTACTTCTTCTTCTTCTTCTTCTTCATCAATTCACTGTTTTGTTTTAGTTTATATTTCTGTAATAGTTAAATTTTTGTTGTTTAGTTCAAGAATTTTATGTTTTAGTTTGTATTCTTGTTCTTTTGGTCTGCATATTTTTCTTCTTAATCTTTTAAATTTGTTCTTATTATATTTTTATCATTATAATTTTCATCTTTTGTTTTAACCTTTTGTTGTTCTTCTTTTTCTTCCAAGGTTCTTTGTTTTGGTTTTTTTAATCTTGTTCTTTTTGTTTGATGTTTAGTTCTTCTTCTTATTTTTATCTTTATTTTAGCTCTTTTATTATTATTATTATTCTTCTTGGTTTTTGTTTTGTTTCTTTTGATCTTTTTTCTTAATATTTGTTTTAGTTGTTTTAATCATCTTTTTCTAAATTCAGTTTTTTTTCACTTTTAATTGTTCAGTTCTTTTTCTCCTCTTAATATTAAATTTATTTTAGTTCTTTTAATCTTCTTGTTTTTTTTAGTTTTCTTTTCTTCTTCTTTTTTAAATTTAGTTTTTTTTTCATCTTTTAATTTTTTCCTTTTTCTTATTGTTCTTGTTCTTTCTTCTGATTTTCATTTCTTCTACTACTTTTAGTTTTTAGTTCTGTTTTTTTCTTGTTTCCTTTAGCTTTCATTGCTTCTTATTCTTCATTTTCTTAATCATTGTTTTGTTTTTTTTAATCTTTTTGTTCTTTCATGTTTTGGCTCTAGTTATTCTTCATCTTAATTTTTGTTATAGTTCTTATCTTCTTTTATTTCTTTTTATTCTTATTTTTGTTCTATTTTTTTTCTTTTAGAAAGTTTATTCTTTTTCTTCTTCTTTTTGTTCTGACTTCTCATTCTATTGTTTCGGTTTGTTATTGTTCTTCATTTATTTTTATTTTAATACTTTAGTTTATATTCTTTTTTTATTTGTTTTTTCTTCAATTTTCTTGTTTTAGTTCCTCTAACCTTCTTCTTCTTCTTCTTCTTCTTTAGTTCTTCATCGTATGTTTTACTTAATATTTATTTAGTAGTTAAATTTTATGGTTTAGTTCAAGCTTTTTATGTTTTAGTTTGTATTCTTGTTCTTTTGGTCTGTATGTTCTTCTTCTTGATTTTCTAAATTTGTTATTATTATATTTTTATCATTATAATTTTCATCTCTTGTTTTAATCTTTTGTTGTTCTTCTTTTCCTTCTAAGATTCTTTGTTTTAGTTTTTTTAATCTTGTTTTTTTTGTTTGATGTTTAGTTCTTCTTCTTCTTTTTATCCTTATTTTAGCTCTTCTATTCTTCTTCATCTTCTTCTTCATGGTTTTTGTTTTGCTTCTTTTGATTTTTTTTCTTAATATTTGTTTTAGTTTTTTTAATCATCTTTTTTCTAAATTCAATTCCTTTTTTGCTTTTAATTTTTCAGTTCTTTTTCTCCTCTTAAAATTAAATTTGTTTTAGTTTTTCCAATCTTATTGTTTTTCTTCTTTTCTTTTTCTTTTCTCCTTCTTTTTTAAATTTAGTTTTTTTTCATCTTTTAATTTTTTTCTTTTTCTTATTGTTCTTGTTCTTTCTTCTCATTTTCATTTCTTCTACTACTTTTAGTTTTTAGTTCTTTTTTTTATTGTTTCCTTTAGTTTTCATTTCTTCTTATTCTTCCTTTTCTTAATCATTGTTTTGTTTTTTTAATCTTTTTGTTCTTTTATGTTTTGGTCCTTCTTATTCTTCGTCTTAATTTTTGTTGTAGTTCTTATCTTCTTTTATTTGTTTTTGTTCTTATTTTTCTACTATTTGTTTTCTTTTTGAAAGTTTATTATTATTATTCTTCTTTTTGTTCTGACTTCTCGTTCTATTATTTCGGCTTGTTATTGTTCTTCATTTATTTTTCATTTTAATATTTTAGTTTCTTCTTCTTTTTTTTATTTGTTTCTTAATCTATTTTCTTGTTTTAGTTCCTCTAACCTTCTTCTTTTTCTTCTTCTTCTTCTTCATGGTTTTTCTTTAGTTCTTTTGATTTTTTTTTCTTAATATTTGTTTTAGTTCTTTTAATCATCTTTTTTCTAAATTCAATTCCTTTTTTGCTTTTAATTTTTTAGTTCTTTTTCTCCTCTTAAAATTAAATTTCTTTTATTTGTTTTAATCTTCTTATTTTTCTTCTTTAAGTTTTCTTTTCTTCTTCTTTTTTAAATTTAGTTTTTTTTCATCTTTTAATTTTTTTTCTTTTTCTTATTGTTCTTGTTCTTTCTTCTGATTTTCATATCTTCTGCTAGTTCTTTTAGTTTTTAGTTCTTTTTTTTCTTGTTTCCTTTAGTTTTCATTTCTGCTTATTCTTCCTTTTCTTAATCATTATTTTCTTTTTTTTTTAGTCTTTTTGTTCTTTTATGTTTTGGTTCTTCTTATTCTTCATCCTAATTTTTGTTGTAATTCTTATCTTCTTTTATTTCGTTTTGTTCTTATTTTGTTCTATTTGTTTTCTTGTTGAAAGTTTATTCTTCTTCTTCTTCTTCTTCTTCTTTTTGTTCTAACTTCTCATTCTATAGTTTCGGCTTGTTATTGTTCTTCATTTATTTTTCATTTTAATGTTTTAGTTTATTCTTTTTTTTATTTGTTTCTTAATCTATTTTCTTGTTTTATTTCCTCTAACCTTCTTCATCTTCATGGTTTTTGTTTTGTTTCTTTTGATTTTTTTTAAATATTTGTTTTAGTTCTTTTAATCATCTTTTTTCTAAATTCAATTCTTTTTTCGCTTTAAATTTTTTTCAGTTCTTTTTCTCCTCTTAGTATTAAATTTGTTTTAGTTATTTTAATCTTCTTGTTTTTCTTCTTTTCGTTTTCTTTTCTTATTCTTTTTTAAATTTAGTTTTTTTATCTTTTAATTTTTATCTTTTTCTTATTGTTCTTGTTCTTTCTTCTGATTTTCATTTCTTCTAATACTTCTTTTAGTTTTTAGTTCTTTTTTTTCTTGTTTCCTTTAGTTTTCATTTCTTCTTATTCTTCCTTTTCTTAATCATTGTTTTGTTTTTCTAATCTTTTTGTTCTTTTATGTTTTGGTTCTTCTTATTCTTCGTCTTAATTTTTGTTGTAGTTCTTATCTTCTTTTATTTCTTTTTGTTCTTGTTTTTATTCTCTTTATTTTCTTTTTGAAACTTTATTCTTCTTCTTCTTCTTATTTTCTTCTTATTTTTTTTCTGACTTCTCATTCTATTGTTTCGGTTTGTTATTGTTCTTCATTTATTTTTTACTTTAATGTTTTAGTTTATTCTTCATTTTTTTAATTTGTTTCTTCTTCTATTTTCTTATTTTAGTTCGTCTAACCTTCTTCTTCTTCTTCTTCCTCTTTAGTTCTTCATTGTATATTTTACTTAATATTTATTTAGAAGTTAAATTTTGTGGTTTAGTTCAAGTTTTTTATGTTTTAGTTTGTATTCATGTTCTTTTGGTCTACATGATCTTCTTCTTGATTTTCTAAATTTGTTATTATTATATTTTTATCATTATAATTTTCATCTCTTGTTTTAACCTTTTGTTGTTCTTCTTTTTCTTCTAAGATTCTTTGTTTTAGTTTTTTTAATCTTCCTATTTTTTTTTTGTTTGATGTTTAGTTCTTCTTCTTCTTTTTATATTTATTTTAGCTCTTTTATTCTTCTTCATCTTCTTCTTCATGGTTTTTGTTTTGCTTCTTTTGTTCTTTTTTCTTAATATTTGTTTTAGTTCTTTTAATCATCTTTTTTCTAAATTTAATTCCTTTTTTGCTTTTAATTTTTCAGTTCTTTTTCTCCTCTTAAAGTTAAATTTGTTTTAGTTCTTTTAATCTTCTTGTTTTTCTTCTTTTCTTTTTCTTTTCTTCTTCTTTTTTAAATTTAGTTTTTTTATCTTTTAATTCTTTTTCTTTTTCTTGTTGTTCTTGTTCTTTCTTCTGATTTTCATTTCTTCTGCTACTTCTTTTAGTTTTTAGTTCTTTTTTTTCTTGTTTCCTTTAGTGTTCATTTCTTCTTATTCTTCCTTTTTTTAATCATTGTTTTATTTTTTATATCTTTTTGTTCTTTTATGTTTTGGTTCTGCTTATTCTTCATCTTAATTTTTGTTGTAGTCCTTATCTTCTTTTATTTTTTTTGTTCCTATTTTTCTTCTATTTGTTTTCTTTTTGAAAGTTTATTCTTCTTCTTCTTCTTCTTATTCTATTTGTTCTGACTTCTTTTTCTATTGTTTCGGTTTGTTATTGCTCTTCATTTATTTTTCATTTTAATGTTTTAGTTTATTCTGCTTTTGTTTATTTGTTTCTTTATCTATTTTCTTGTTTTAGTTCCTCTAACCTTCTTCTTCTTCTTCTTCTTCTTCTTCTTCTTCTTTTTCTTCTTCTTCTTGGTTTTAGTTTTGTTTCTTTTGATCTTTTTTCTTAATATTTGTTTCAGTTCTTTTAATCATTTTTTTCTAAATTCAGTTCTTTTTTCGCTTTTAATTTTTCAATTCTTTTTCTCCTCTTAATAATAAATTTGTTTTGCTTCTTTTAATCTTCTTGTTTTTCTTCTTTTCATTTTCTTTTCTTCTTCTTTTTTAAATTTAGTGTTTGTTAATCTTTTAATTTTTTTCATTTTCTTATTGTTCTTGTTCTTTCTTCTGATTTTCATTTCTTCTACTACTTCTTTTAGTTTTCAATTCTTTTTTTTCCTTGTTTCCTTTAGTTTTCATTTCTTCTTATTCTCTCTTTTCTTAATCATTGTTTTTTTTAATCTTTTTATTTTTTTAATGTTTCGGTTCTTATTAGTATTCATCTTAATTTTTGTTGTAGTTCTTATGTTCTTCTATTTCTTTTTGCTCTTATTTTTTCTTCTATTTGTTTTCTTTTTGAAAGTTTATTATTATTCTTCTTCTTTTTGTCTGACTTCTCGTTCTACTGTTTTGGTTTGTTATTGTTCTTCGTTTATTTTTCATTTTAATGTTTTAGTTTATTCTTATTTTTTTATTTGTTTCTTCTTCTATTTTCTTATTTTAGTTCCTCTAACCTTCTTCTTCTTCTTCTTCTTCTTTAATTCTTCGTTGTATGTTTTACTTAATATTTCTTTAGTAGTTAAATTTTATGGTTTATTTCAAGTTTTTTATGTTTTAGTTTGTATTCTTGTTCTTTTGCTCTGCATATTCGTATTATTATATTTTTATCATTATAATTTTCATCTCTTGTTTTAACCTTTTGTGGTTCTTCTTTTTCTTCTGTGATTCTTTGTTTTGGTTTTTTTAATCTTCTTTTTTTTTTTTATTTGACGTTTAGTTCTTCTTCTTCTTTTTATCTTTATTTTAGCTCTTTTATTATTCTTCTTCTTCTTCTTGGTTCTTGTTTCGTTTCTTTTGACTTTTTTCTTAATATTTGTTTTAGTTCTTTTAGTCATCTTTTTCTAAATTCAGTTCTTTTTCTCCTCTTAATATTAAATTTGTTTTAGTTCTTTCAATCTTCTTGTTTTTCTTCTTTTCATTTTCTTTTCTTCTACTTCTTTGAATTTAGTTTTTTTCATCTTTCAATTTTTTTCTTTTTCCTATTGTTCTTGTTCTTTCTTCTTATTTTCATTTCTTCTACTACTTCTTTTAGTTTTTAGTTCTTCTTTTTCTTGTTTCCTTTAGTTTTCATTTCTTCTTATTCTTCCTTTTCTTAATCATTGTTTTGTTTTTTTAACCTTTTTGTTCTTTTTATGTTTTGATTCTTGTTATTCTTCATCTTAATTTTTGTTGTATTTCTTATCTTCTTTTATTTCTTTTTATTCTTATTTTTTCTTCTAGTTGTTTTTTTTTTGAAAGTTTATTATTCTTCTTCTTTTTTTGTTCTGACTTCTCGTTCTATTGTTTCGGTTTGTTATTGTTCTTCATTTATTTTTTATTTTAATGTTTTAGTTTATTCTTCTTCTTTATTTGTTTCTTCTTCTATTTTCTTGTTTTAGTTCCTCTAACCTTCTTCTTCTTCTTCTTTAGTTCTTCGTTGTATGTTTTACTTAATGCTTATTTAGTAGTTAATTGTTATGGTTTAGTTGAAGCTTTTTATGTTTTAGTTTGTATTATTGTTCTTTTGTTCTGCATGTTCGTATTATTATATTTTTATCATTATGATTTTCATCTCTTGTTTTAACCTTTTGTAGTTTTTCTTTTTCTTCTATGATTCTTTGTTTTGATTTTTTTTATCTTCTTGTTTTTTTGCTTGATGTTTAGTTCTTCTTCTTCTTTTTATCTTTATTTCAGCTCTTTTATTATTATTATTATTCTTATTCTTGGTTTTTGTTTTGTTTCTTTTGACCTTTTTCCTTAATATTTGTTTTAGTTCTTTTAATCATCTTTTTTCTAAATTTCGTTCTTTTTCTCCTCTTAATATTAAATTTGTTTTAGTTCTTTCAGTCTTCTTCTTTTTCTTCTTTTCGTTTTCTTTTCTTCTACTTCTTTAAATTTAGTTTTTTTTCCTCTTTCAATTTTTTTTCTTTTTCTTATTGTTCTTGTTCTTTCTTCTGATTTTCATTTCTTCTACTACTTCTTTTAGTTTTTAGTTCTTCTTTTTCTTGTTTCCTTTAGTTTTCATTTCTTCTTATTCTTTCTTTTCTTAATCATTGTTTTGTTTTTTTTAATCTTTTTATTCTTTTATGTTTTGGTTCTTGTTATTCTTCATCTTAATTTTTGTTGTAGTTCTTATCTTCTTTTATTTCTTTTTGTTCTTATTTTTCTTCTATTTGTTTTCTTTTTGGTAGTTTATTATTATTCTTCTTCTTTTTTTGTTCTGACTTCTCATTCTATTGTTTCGGATTGTTATTGTTCGTTATTTATTTTTTGTTTTAATGTTTTAGTTTATTCTTCTTTTTTTATTTGTTTATTCTTCTATTTTCTTGTTTTAGTTCCTCTAACATTCTTCTTCTTCTTCTTCTTCTTCTTCTTCTTCTTCTTCTTCTTCTTCTTCTTCTTCTTTAGTTCTTCGTTGTATGTTTTACTTAATATTTATTTAGTAGTTAAATTTTATGGTTTAGTTCAAGCTTTTTATGTTTTAGTTTGTATTCTTGTTCTTTTGGTCTGCATGTTCTTCTTCTTGATTTTCTAAATTTGTTATTATTATATTTTTATCATTATCATTTTTATCACTTGTTTGAACCTTTTGTTGTTCTTCTTTCTCTTATATGATTCTTTGTTTTAGTTTTTTTAATCTTCTTTTTTTTTTATTTGATGTTTAGTTCTTCTTCTTCTTTTTATCTTTATTTTAGCTCTTTTATTCTTCTTCATCTTCTTTTTCATGGTTTTTGTTGTGTTTCTTTTGTTCTTTTTTCTTAATATTTGTTTTAGTTCTTTTAATCATCTTTTCTTCGAAATTCAATTCCTTTTTCGCTTTTAATTTTTCAGTTCTTTTTCTCTTCTTAAAATTAAATTTGTTTTATTCTTTTAATCTTCTTGTTTTTCTTCTTTTCGTTTTCTTTTCTTCTTCTTTTTAAAATTTTTTTTTTTTCATCTTTTATTTTTTTTTCTTTTTCTTATTGTTCTTGTTCTTTTTTCTGATTTTCATTTCTTCTACTACTTCTTTTAGTTTTTTGTTCTTTTTTTTCTTGTTTCCTTCAGTTTTCATTTCTTCTTATTCTTCCTTTTCTTAATCATTGTTTTGTTTTTTTATGTTTTGGTTCTTGTTATTCTTCATCTTAATTTTTGTTGTAGTTCTTATCTTCTTTTATTTCTTTTTGTTCTTATTTTTATTCTCTTTATTTTCTTTTTGAAACTTTGTTCTTCTTCTTCTTCTTTTTTTTCTTCTTATTTTTATTCTGACCTCTCGTTCTATTGTTTCGGTTTGTAATTTTTCGTCATTTATTTTTTATTTTAATGTTTTAGTTTATTCTTATTTTTTATTTATTTCTTCTTCTATTTTCTTGTCTTAGTTCCTCTAACCTTCTTCTTCTTCTTCTTTAGTTTTTCGTTGCATGTTTTACTTAATATTTATTTAGTAGTTAAATTTTATGTTTTAGTTCAAGCTTTTTATGTTTTTGTCTGTATTCTTGTTCTTTTGGTCTGCATGTTCTCCTTCTTGATTTTCTAAATTTGTGATTATTATATTTTTATCATTATAATTTTCATCTCTTGTTTTAACATTTTGTTGTTCTTCTTTTTCTTCTAAGAGTCTTTGTTTTAGTTTTTTTAGTCTTCTTTTTTTTTTGTTTGATGTTTAGTTCTTCTTCTTTTTATATTTATTTTAGCTCTTTTATTCTTCATCTTCTTCTTCATGGTTTTTATTTTGCTTCTTTTGATCTATTATTAACCCTGAGAATAACCTAGAATATTGTAGTGGATGTAGATTAAAAGAGCTAAAAAAAGAGAAAGAAGAATAATAAATTTTCAAACTGAACAAAAAAAAAAAGAAGAACAATAAGCAGAAAAAGGAAAAAATAATATAAGAACTAAACCAAAATTAAGACAAAGAAGAATAAGAACCAAAATATTAAAAAGAAAAAGATCAAAAAAATACCAAAACAAAGGTTAAGAAGAAGAAAAAGAAATGAAAACTAAAGGAAGAACAAGAAAAAATGAACTGAAAATTTAAAGTAGTAGAAGAAATGAAACTCAAAAGAAGAACAAGAATGGGAAGAAAAAGAAAAAGGAGATAGAAAAATTGAAAGTTGAAAAAAAAACTAAAAACTAGAAAAAGAAGAACAAAAACAAATTGATTAGAAGAATTAAAACAAATATTTATATTAAGAAAGATTAAAAAAACTGAAAAAATAAAACAAGAAGAAAACTAAAATTAGAATCAGAAGAATTAAAGCAAAAATTAAGCACAAGAAGACTAAAAGAACCAAAACAAAAACTAAGGAAAAGAAAAATTAAATTAAAAGAAATAAAATAAAGATTAAAAAGAAGATAAAAAAGAACAACAAATTAAAAGTAAAAGATGTAGAAATGAAAATCAAAAGAAGAACAAAACCAAGAAGAAAAAGAAACAAAGAGCAGAAAATTAAAAGATGAAAAAAACTAAAAATTAAGAAAAGAAGAAGAAAAGAAAACTAAAAGAAGAAAAATAACAAAATTAAAAGAACTAACACAAATATATTACGAAGAGGGATAGGAACTAAAAAATCAAAAGCGAAAAAGAATTGAGACTAAAAAACGACAATTAAAAGAACTAACACAAATCTTAAGAAAAAGAATATTAAAATAAACAAAATAAAAACTAAAAACAAGAAGAAGAATATTAAAAGAACTAAAAAAAGATTAAAAAGAATAAGATGAAGAACTGAAAATCAAAAGAAAAATAAGAAAATTAAAAGAACTAAAACAAAGTTTCTTAGAAAAAAATAAGAAAAAGAGAAAGTTAAAAAACAGACGAAAATTATAAAAATTAAAACATTATAAGAACAAAATTTTGAAAAATTAAGAAGAAGAAAATGCAAAAAAAAAAACAAGAATACAACCTAAAACATAAAAAACTTGAATTAAATCATAAAATTTAACTATTAAAGAAATATTAATAGAAGCATAAATGGAGAAGTGAAGAAGAAGAAGAAAAAGAAAAAGAAGATTAGAAAAATTAAAACAAGAAATTAGAAGAAGAAGAAAAGAAAAAACGAATAAACAAACACATTAAACAGAAAAATAAATGAAGAATATTAAAGAACTGAGACAATACAACTAAAAGAAGTTTGAACAAAGAATAAGATGAAAACTAAGAACAAGATGTAGATTACAAGAACTAAAAGAAGAATAATAATAATAATAAATGTTCAAAATGAAAATAAATACAAAAAGAATAAGGAGAAAAATAAATACAAGAAGATACGAACTAAAACAAAAATTAAGACAAAAGTTCAGACAAAGAAGAACAACAATCAAAACATAAAAGAACAAAAAGATTAAAGAAAATAAAACAAAGATTAAGAAGAAGAAGAAGAAATGAAAACTACAGAAAGATAAGAAGAAAAAGAATTTAAAACTAAAAGTATTAGATGAAATGAAAATAAAAAGAAGAACAAGAACAACAAGGGAAAAAAAAGAAGAAAGAAAAATTAAAAGATGAGAAAAACTGAAAATTAAAAAAATAAGAAAAAAAATAAAAAGATTAAAAGAACTAAAGCAAATATTAATATTAAGAAGCAAAAAAAACTAGCAAGTTAAAAGTAAAAAAAATGCAATTAAAAAAATAATTAGAAGAATGAAAACAAATATTAATAAAAATAAGATTAACTAAGAAGAAGAAAAAGAAAAAGGTAAAAAGAGCTAAACAAAGATTAAAAAGAAGAAAACCAAGAAGGTTAAGAGAATTAAAACAAAGATACTTAGCAAAAAAAGAAGAAAAGAAAGTTAAAACAAGAGATGAAATTTATAAGAAGATAAATAATAAATAAAAAACATAATAAGAATAAAATTTAAAAAAATTAAGAAGAAGCAAACATAGACTTAAACATCAAGAATAAAAACTTAAACATAAAAAACTTGAACAAACCATAAAATTGAATTATTAAAGAAATATAAACTAAAATATAAAACAAAGAATTAAAGAAGAAGAAAAAGAAGAAGAAGATTAGAAGAACTAAATCAAGGAACTAGAAAAAGAAGGCAATAAAAAATAAACTAAAACATTAAACTGAAAAATAAATGAAGAACATTAATAAATCGAAACAACACAAATATAAGCAAACAAACTGAAAATCAAATTACGAAGAAGAAGAAAATTAAATGAACTAAAACACAAAACAAGATTCCAAAAAGAAGAACAAGATTTAGATTAAAAAAAGTAAAACAAAAAATTTAAAAATGAACAAGACTAAACATTCAAACAAAAATTAATAGAAGAATAATAACAAGAAAAAACAAAAGAACATAAAAACTACAATACAAATTAAGATGCAGAAGAACAACAACCAAAATGTAAAAGAATAAAAAGATGAAAAAAGTAAAATAAGGATTAAGAAGAAAAAGAAGAACTGAAAACTAAAGGAAGAACAAGAATAAAAGAATTGAAAGTTATAAGAAGAAGAAATAGAAGAAATGAAAATTAAAAGAACAAGACTAAGAAGGAAAAAAAGAGGAAAGGAAAATTAAAAGATGAAAAAAAACTGAAAATTAAAAATAACAAAAAAAATATTAAAAAATAACAAAAATATTAATATTAAGAAAAGGAAAATGAACTAAAATTTAAAAAGGGATGATTAAAGAACTAAAACAAATTGTAACAAAAAGAAGATTGAACGAATCAAAACAAACATTAAGAAGAAAAGATTAAGCGAACTAAAATACAAAATAAGACTAAAAAAAAAGAAGTAGATTACATGAAAAAATAGAACTAAAATAAGGATAAAAAAAATAAGCATTCAAACTAAAAGATTAATAAACAAACAAAAATAGATGAGAACTAAAGTGAAAATTAAGATGAAGAAAAATAAAGAACTAAAACATAACAAAAAAGATTAAAAAGGATTAAAAAATTGAAATTAAAAAAATAATAATCAACAAAATTGAAGTAAAAATTAAGCATCAGAAGAATAAAAGAACCAAAACAAAAACTAATCAGAAGAAGAAAAAGAATAAACAAGTAAAACAAAGATTAAAAAGAAGAAGATGATGAACTAAAAATCAAAAGAACAAGAACAAAAAAGTTTAAAAAACTAAAACAAAGATTCGTAATAGAAAAAGAAGAAGAGAAAGTTAAAACAAGAGATGAAATTTATAAAAAATGATAAATAAGAACATAATTAGAATAAAATAAAAAAAAAGAAGTGGATGCAAACCAAAAAAATCAAGAACACAGGTTGAACAATCAAAGCTTGAAATAGACCATAAAATTTAACTATTAAAGAAATAAAAATAAAAACATAAAATAGAGAATTAAAGAAGAAGAAGGAGAAGAAGAAAAAGAAGATTAGAAGAACTAAACCAAGAAACTAGAACAAGAAGAAAATCAAAAACCGGAATAAACTAAAACATCAAACTGAAAAATAAATGAAGAACATTAAGAAATTGAAACAATACAACTAGAAGAAGCCCAACTGAAAATCAAATGAAGAAGAACAAGAAGATTAAATGAACCAATATACAAAACAAGATTCCAAAAAGAAAAACAAGATGTAGATTACAAGAACATCATAAAATATAATTATTAAAATAATATAAATTAAAACATAAAATAGAGGATTAAAGAAGAAGAAAAAGATTACAAGAACTAAACCAAGCAACTAGAACAAGAAGAAAATAAAAAAAGAATAAACTAAAACATTAAACTAAAAAATAAATGAAGAACATTAAGAAATTGAAACAATACAACTAGAAGAAGCAAAACTAAAATCAAATTAAGAAGAAGATGATGATTAAATGAACTAAAACACAGAACAAGATTCCAAAACAAGAACAAGATGTAGAATAAGAAAACAAAACAAAGAACTAAAAGAAGAATAAGAAGACTAAACACTTAAAATGAAAATTAATATAAGAAGCATAAGAAGAAAAATAAAAAAAAAGAACATAGGAACTAAAATAAAAATTAAGACGTAGAAGAATAGCAACCAAAATATAAAAAAAATTAAAAAATAGAACAAAGATTAAGTAGGAGAAGGACTAAAAATTGAAGGAAGAACAAGAACAAAAAAATAAAAATCAAAATAAGTAAAAAAATCAAAATCAAAAGAAGAACAAGACTAAGAAGAAAAAAAAGAGGCAAGGAAATTAAAATATGAAAAGAATAGAAGAAAAGAAAATTAAAACAAGAAAAACAAGAATATTTAAAAAACTAAAATAAATATTAATATTAAGATGAAGAAAAAGAATTGAAAAATTAAAATAGAAAAAAAACTAAAATTTTAAAAATGATTACAAGAACTAAAACAAATTTTAAGAAAAAGAAGATTAAAGGATCCAAAACAAAAAATAAGGAGAAGAAAAAAATTATTAAAGGAACTAAAATACAAAATAAGATTTAAAAAGGAAAAAAAAAGTAGATCAAATGAACTAAAAAGCAGAACTAAAAGAAGAAGAAAAAAAATAAACATTCAAACTCAAAGATTAATCGAGGAAGAATAAGAAGAAGAAAAAACAAAAGTAGATAAGAACTAAAATGAAAATTAAAATGAAGAGAAACAAGCACCAAAACATAAAAGAAAATAGATTAAAAACCAAAACAAAGAAGATTGAAAGAACTAAAACAAACATTACTATTAAGAAAAAGAACTAGAAAATTAAAAGCATAAAAAAACTGAAATGAAAAAAAGATGATTAAAAGAGCTAAAATAAATATTAAAAAAGGAGATTAAAAGAACTAAAAAAAGATTAAAAAGAAGAGGATGAAGAACAGAAAATCAAAACATGAAGAAGAAGAAGGTTAAAAGAACTAAAACAAAGATTCTTAGAAGAAAAAGAAGACGAGAAGGATAAAACAAGAGATAAAAATTTTACAAAGATAAACAAGATAAATAAAAACATAACAAGAACAAAATTTAAAAAACTTTAGAAGAAAATGTAGAGAAAAAGAACAAGAATACCAACTAAAACAAAAAAAAACTTGAACTAAACCATAAAAATTAACTACTAAAGAAATATGAACTAAAACACAAAATGGATAATTAAACTCAAAAATAAATGAAAAATATTAAGGAACTAAAATAATAGAACTAGAAGTCAAAGAACTACAACAACAACAACAAGAAGAAAATTAAACTTTCAAACGGAAAACAAATAGAAGAAGAATAAAAAAAAAAGAGATAAGAACTAAAACAAAAATTAAGATGAAAAAGAACAAGAACCAAGACATACAGAAGAAGAAGAAGATGATGAAGAAATGAAAACTAAAGGATGAACAAGAAGTAAAATAACAGGAAATTAAAAGAAGTAGAAGTAGAAGAAATGAAAATCAAAAAAAGAACAAGAAGAGGAAGAAGAAAAAAAGAAGAGAAAATTAAAAGATGAAAAAAACTAAAAATTAAAAAAAAGAAGAAAAGAAAACTAAACGAATAAAAATAAGAAAGATTAAAAGAACTTAAACAAATATCAATATTAAGCAGAGGAACAAGAATTAAAAAATTAGAAGTGATAAAAGAGCTGAGATTAAAAAAAGATGATTAAAATAACTAAAACAAATATTAAGAAAAACAACATTGAAAGAAACAAAACAAAAACTAAGAAGAAGAAGAAGAAGAAGAAGAAAATTAAAAGAACTAAAACAAAGATTAAAAAGAAGAAAATGAAGAACTGAAAATTAAAAGAAGAATAAGAAGATTAAAAAACAAAAACCAAGATTCTTAGAAGAAAAAGAAGAACAAGAGAAAGTTAAAATCAGAGATGAAAATTATAAAGATAAAAACATAAAACTAACAAAATTAAAATAATTAAGAAGAAGAAAATGCAAACCAAAAGTACAAGAATACAAGCCAAAGCATAAAAAGCTTGAACTAAACCGCAAAATTCAATTATTATAGAAATATGAACTAAAATATACAACAGAGAATTGAAGAAGAAGTAAAAGAAGAAAACTAGAAATACTAAAACAACAAACTAAAACAAAAAGAAAATAAACAAAAGAATAAATTAACACATTAAACTAAAAAATAAATAAAGAACATTAAGGAACTGAAACAATACAAATAAAAGAAGTCAAACTGAAAATCAAATGAAGAAGAAGATTAAACAAACTAAAACATAGAACAAAATTCAAAAAAGAAGAATGAAATGTAGATTAAAAGATCTAAAAGAATAACAATAACAACAACAACAATAATAATAATAATAAATTTTCAAATTGAAAATAAATACAAGAAGAATAAGAAGAAAAATAAATAATAAAAGATAAGAACTAAAACAAAAATTAAGACAAAGAACAATGAGAACCAAAACATAAAAAAAATTTAAAAAAACCAAACCAAGATTAAGAGGAAGAAGAAGAAGAAGAAGAAAACGAACTGAAAGTTAAAAGAAAAAAATAGTAGAACAAATAAAAATCAAAAGAAGAACAAGAACAAGAACAAGAAGAAAAAGAAAAAGAAATTAAAATATGAAAAAAATGAAAATTTTCAAAAAAAGAAAAGAAAAATAAAACAAAAAAATAAAAAAGATTACAAGAATTAAAACAAATATTTACGTTAAGGAGGAAAAAAATTAAATTAAAAAAAGATAATCAAACGAACTAAAACAAATATTAAACAAAAGAAGAGTAAAAGAACCAAAACAAAAACTAAGAAAAAGGTGAAGAAGATTAAAAGAACTACAATGAAGATTAAAAACAAGATGAACTAAAAATAAAAAAGAAGAACAAGAAGTTTAAAAGAACTAAAACAATAATTATTAGCAGAAAATGAAGAAAAGAAAGTTAAAACAAGAGATCAAATTTATAAGAATGTATACATGATAAATAAAAAAAATGATAAGGATAAAATTTTAAAAATTAAGAAGAAAATATAGATTAAAAGATCAAGAATACAGATTGAAAAATAAAAAACTTGAACTAAACTATAAAATTCAATTATTAAAGAAATAAGAACTAAAATACAAAACGGAAAATAGAAGAAGAAGAGTAAGATTAAAAGAACTAAACCAAGAGAGAAGAATAAGCAGAAAATAAAATAAGATGAATAAACTAAAACATTAAACTGAAAAATAAATGAAGAACATTAAAAAATTAAAACAATACAAATAGAAAAAACCAAACCAAAAATCAAATTAAGAAGAAAAAGAAGATTAAATGAACTAAAACATAGAACAAGATTCAGAAAAGAAGCATAAGATGTAGATTAAAAGAACTAAAAGAACAACAAGAAGATTAAACATTTGAACTAATAATTAATAAAAGAAGAATAAGAAAAAAATAAAAGAACGTAAGAAGTAAAACAGAAATTAAGACGTACAAGAACAACAATAAAAACACAAAAAAATAAAAAGAGTAACAAAATAAAAAAAAGATTAAGAGGAAGAAGAAAAACTGAAAATTGATGGAACAACAAGAAGAAAATAACTGAAAATTAAAAGAAGTAGAAGACATCAAAATTAAAAGAAGAACAAATCTTAGAAGAAAAAAGAAAGAAGAAAGGAAAACTAAAAGAGCAAAAACAGGAAGATTGAAAGAACTAAAACAAACACTAACATTAAGAGGAAGAACTGAAATATTAAAAACAGAAACAGAACTAAAATTTTTGAAAAATTAAAAGAGCTAAAACAAATATTAAGAAAAAGAAGATCAAAAGAACTTTAAAAAATATTAAAAAAAAGAAGATGAAGAACTGAAAATCAGAAGATGAATAAACCAAAACATTAAAATGAAAAATAAATGAAGAACATTAAGAAACAGAATTAATAGAACTAGAAGTCAGAACAAAAAGAAGAAAAAGAAGAAGAAAAAGAATAAACTTTCAAAAAGAAAACAAATAGAAGAAAAATAAGATCAAAAAGAAATAAAAGAAGATAAGAACTACAACAAAAATTAAGATGAAGAATAACAAGAACCAAAACATAAAAGAACAAAAAAGATTAAAAAAAACCAAACAAAGATTAAGAAAAAGAAAAATAAAAAGAAATGAAAACTAAAGGAAACAAGAAGAAAAAGAACGGAAAACTAAAAGAAGTAGTAGAAGAAATGAAAATCAGAAGAAAGAACAAGAACAATAAGAAAAAGAAAAAAAATTAAAAGATGAAAAAAACTAAATTTAAAAAAGAAGAAGAAAAGAAAACTAAAAGAAGAAAAATAAGAAGATTAAAAGAACTAAAACAAATTTAATATTAAGAGGAGAAAAAGAACTGAAAAATTAAAAATGAAAACTTAATTTAGAAAAACGATGATTAAAAGAACTAAAACAAATATTAAGAAAAAAGATCAAAAGAAACAACACAAAAACCAAGAAGAAGAAGAAGAAGAAGAAGAAAAAGAATAAAAGAGCTAAAATAAAGATAAAAATAAGAAGAACTAAAAATCAAACAAAAAAACAAGAAGATTAAAAAAACTAAAACAAAGAATTTTAGAAGAAAAAGAAGAACAACAAAAGGTTAAAACAAGAGATGAAAATTATAATGATAAAAATATAATAATAACAAATTTAAAACATTAAGAAGAAGAATATGCAAACCAAAAGAACAAGAATACAAACTAAAACATACAATGCTTGAACTGAACAACAAAATTTAACTATTATAGAAATATAAACTAAAACATAAAACGGAGAATTGAAGAAGAAGAAGAAGAAGTAAAAGAAGAAGGCTAGAAAGACTAAAACAAGGAACTAGAAGAAAAAGAAAATAAAAAAAGAAGAATAAATTAACACATTAAACTAAAAAATAAATGCAGAACATTAATGAACTCAAACAATACAACTAAAGTTAGTCAAACTGAAAAAAGGTACTAGAAGAAGAATACAAGAGAAAAAATACACTAAAACATTAAACTAAAAAATAAATGCAGAACATTAACAGACTGAAATAATAGAACTAGAAGAAGTCAAAAACTAAAAGAATAATAATAATAATGAACTTTCAAACTGAAAACAAATAGAAGAACAAAAAGAAGAAAGAAATAAAAGTAGATAAGAACTAAAATAAAACTTAAGATGAGAAAGAACAAGAACCAAAACATAAAAGAACAAAAAGATATTAAAAAATTCAAAATAAAGATAAAAAAGATGAAGAAGAAATGGAAACTAAAGAATGAACAAGAACAAAAAGAATAGAAAATCAAACGAAGAACAAGAACAAAAAAAAGAAGCAAAAATGTAAAAATTAAAAAATTTAAAATTTAAAAAGAAGAAAAGAAAACTAAAAGAAGAAAAACAAGAAGATTAAAAGAACTAAAATAAATAATAATAATAATAATAATAATAACAACAACAACAACAACAACAACAACAAGCGAAAAAAGAAATGAGATTAAAAAAAGATGATTAAAAGAACTAAACCAGATATTAAGAAAAAAGACTAAAAAAACAAAATAAAAACTAAGAAGAAGAAGATTAAAAGAATCAAAACAAAAATTAAAAGAAAGAAGATGAAGAACTGAAATTCATAATTATAGTTGCAGAAATTTTTGTAGTTGCAGAAATTTTTGTAGTTGCCACAACAGAGCTTTTTGTAATGCCACAACAGAGCTTTAGCATCCTTGTTGCACAAAACGTTATACGTCAAAAGGCAACCACACAGAAACTCATAATTATAGCCATTTCAAAACAACAAAGAGAAATCCATACTTATGCCCATGTCGCTCATGAAAAGAGAAAAAAAAGAAAAGGAAACGAAAATAAATAAAAGAAATCCATTCCATTCTGTTCGTAATCTCAAACTAACTAACATTCAAAATCAAGAATAGAGATCACGGCGTAGCAGTCAAATGCAATCAACGGGAACTTTCAAGAAGTATCTCAATGAGAAAAGAAAGAGAGAGAAATCAGAGAAATCGCAAGAAAATGAAAGAAACCCACACCGAATACCCCGATTGGGAGCAATTGCTCGGTGAACTACCTCACTCCTCGATACGAGCTCTGACTTTCTATCCTGTGATAATCTAAGAAAAGGCATCAAGAATGAATTTGTTCAAATAAACCAGAAAGAAAGCAATTCAAACCCTTTCTGGGTACCAGGTAAGAATATGAAGGGGATCGGAGGGGAGGAGATGGGGATGAAGAAGAAGAACATGGAGTCAGCGAGCAAGATGAAGGAGAACTGCTTTACTTCCAGATTCGTGCGTGGTATTTGATTTCTGAACCTGTGATCCAAGGAAAGGCATCAAGAACTCATTCAAAAAACCAAAAAAAAAATTTTAAAAAAATAAAGCGATCTCAAACCTTACTACTTACCGTGTAAGATGATTAAGAGAGGGATCCGAGAGGAGACAATGGGGATGAAGAAGAAGAAGAAGACGACGGTAAAGTAAGCTAGCTTAACCAAAAAAGGTTTACCTGATAAAGGAAGCTCCCATTGCTGGCAACAAAAAAATTTGAGTAAACTGTAAATTCCAGATCAAAGCTGCAAGTGGAAAAATTGCAGATAACATTATACAACACTATCCATACAAGGAAACTAGCAGTGAGCACGTCTTAACTGGTTATCAGTGCAGAGCACATTCCCCCCAAAATGAATGCCTGTTTCTGCCTTTGCTACCAGATAATCAATACATATCACTTTTACATTTTGCAGAAAATACAAGAACAATTTAGGACATAATAATTGGATAATCATCAGACAGACTTATGCAGAACAAACAAAATCAATTCGATTTTAGACTGAGTGGGTACTAGTTGAAGTGGCCCAGTTAGGCAGAATATATCCCCCATTTGATTCAGCGTGTTGGTCATGTTGATCATTAGTTGGATTTGAAATGCTGTGTAAATTAGGGACCATCTCATGATCTAAGGAAGATATGTATGCTGCAGAAGCAACATCAGCAGCTGACTGTGAGCATGACACCAAGCACCATCTATTTTCTTCTTCAACAACTTGGTGATGAGAAATAAGTTAAAATTCAGCAGTTCCCCCGTCGATAGATATGCTCTTAATAGTCATTATCAGCATGTAAAGCAACATGCCCATTTTCTGGGACAACAATCTGTATTTTAGTGTGCCTGAGGATGGAGGAAAAATTACATTTAGATGACTTATATATTGAAATGTCAAACAGAAAATGATGCAAAGAACATATGGATTACAGCTGAAGCCTAATATTGAAAAGCAAAACAGACAAACAGCAAAGAGTGGATAATTACATGAATTATCAGAGATGTAACAGAAAGTGCAATTTACACAATTCTCATGGTAAGTCTTCAAAACTTCTTTCAAGGCATAGCACATGAATAGGTAATCTGACACTTTTGACTCTCCATACTTGACAATGATGCTACAGAGACCGATTCGTTGCAGGTTTGTCATAGAGGATGAAAGATATGTTTCCTTTTGTGTTTCTAATTACCATTGCTAGTTCTATAACCTTCTTAAGAACATAAATGAACTTAATAAGAATCAAATAAAAAAATTGCTAGTTCGGACCATCAATTAATTAAACAAAGGGGAATAATCTACATCGTTAACACAATAAAGCATGCAATGAATTTTAAGCAAAAATAACAAAAGTTCAAGAATCCAAAAAAGGTTCATCCGTCCAACACAAATATGACATCAAAAATTACAGTATAATCCCAAAGGTCCATTTCTTGCAAAGAAAACCATAATAACTAAAAACTATACACATTTAGGTGGAGTCTCAATAATCAAAACTGCATCCCATGTGAATATGACCAACAACAACCAAGGATCACATTCAATGCAAACAAACCCTCATTCAAGAATCTTGCTCCATGCAATATAACAATATTTTTCACTCATCATACAATAAAAATATTTCAAGAAATCACAAGCTGTCATCTAAAACATTAGATTTCCTAATCAAGAATGCAACTACAAAATCAATGAATCCACTGATTCAAAATCTGAGAACTAGAATGACTGAAAAAATCTACAAATGAAAAGATGAGCCCATCCAAAACATTCAATTCCCTAAACAGGAACAGACAACCACGTCACCAATGAATCTGTTGATTCAAGAGCTGAGAACCAGAACAACCAGAAAAACTTACAAACTGAAAGATAGACCCAAGAGCATACCTGAAGATGTTCAAGTAATAAACCCTCATTCACGTATATCCAGCAACTGACCAAGAATCGCATCTGATACTAATAATGAAATAAACCCTCGTTAAAGAATTACATTCCATGCAAATGTAACCTTACATACCTGCAAATGTAATTTTACATTCTATACAAATGGAAGAAGAGAAATAGAAATACCAGTCACTAGTATTTGCAAACAACAACATTTCAAACAAACCAGAACCACATCAAATTCCCAAAAAAGATTATTAAATCATAGAGGCAACAAAACATCAAGATAAAAATATCATACCCAATCCACTAAATTAATATAAAATTCTTACTGCTTAAACATTGTAAACGATGCATCAAAAAATTTGGACAGATTCAAAGATTTCTAAGGTTTCATAATGGTGGAAAATCTATATTTGTGGATCAATGATGAAAGAACTTCATAGTTCTTTATTTCTAGGATCTAAAAAGTAGAGAAACCCTACTAATCTGTTATAATATCAGGTGTGATGAATTAGTCCCACATCGGATATTGGATAGATAGAGTTCAATAGATATAGTGAAAAAGACTCATATCCCATGAGCTTGAGTTTTTGGGATGGTTTGATGTCTGGCTCGTTATATGGATCTGGTTTAATACTTTTGCGGCTCCCCCAACAAGTGGTATCAGAGCTCGGGTGTTCGTGCGAGGCTGGCTTGAGGCCGGAGAGAGAGCGCATGCGCTAGCGCCAGGATGGCGATCCCACAAGTGTGAGCACCAGAAGCCGACGCAAGGGCGGGCACTAGAGGACGGTGCGAGGACATGGGTCACACGGTGGAAGTGGTCGAATAAAAGAGTTCTTGATTAAGAGTGTTAAATTGATGTGATCAAATCACATCTGAAGGGGGAGATTGTTATAATATCAAGTGTGATGAATTAATCCCACATCAGATATTGGATAAATAGAGTCCAATAGATATAGTGAAAAAGACTCATATCCCATGAGCTTGAGCTTTTGGGATGGTTTGGTGTCTGGCTCGCTATATGGATCTGGTTTAACACTCCTGATGTCTCTTCCTGCTTCGTACAATCATATTGTGACCACAATTCTTTATGGTAAAGAAACTCTCAAAATGGAAGATGTGACAACTAGTCTTCTTTCTAATGAGAGAAGGAGAAACTCAAACATTAATATGGAGTTTGGTGAAGGATTGGTGGCTCACGAAAGAGGAAATTAAGAGAGCATGAAGAAGGCAAGTTACGGTCCAAATCAAAATTGAAGGCGAAAGTACAATGTTATTCATGTAAGAAGTATGGCCACATTAGACGGTATTACCCTGAACGTGGGAAGATAGAGTCCTCCAATATGACGATGGCAATAGCGGATGATACTTTTGATAATAATGCGGATGGAGACGTTCTTGCAGTATCCACAGAAATCGGCACTTCTGGTAAGTGGATTTTAGATTCTGCTAGTTCTTATCATATTTGCTCCAGGAAGGATTGGTTTACTTCTTATGAGGAGAATAAGAAGAAAAGTACTATTTGATTGGGCGATAATTCAGCCTGTGAAATCGCCGGTGTGGTAACAGTTAAAATCCAGATGTTTGATGGAGTGATTCGTACTCTTACTGGGGTGAGGCATGTCCCCAAGATGCGAAGGAATCTAATTTCACTTGGTGTACTGGACTCAAAAGGTTATAATTATTCAGCAAGAGATGGAATCATGAAGGTGATACGTGGTATTAGAATCCTGATGAAAGGTGAGAAGTGCGCAATGTTTATCAATTGATAGGAAACACCATTGCAGGTGGAATTCCGATGGCTACAGTAGTGAAGAGGAAGCATGATACTCGGAGTAATTTGATGTCTCCTCAAATTACTTTTACTACAACAGCAGACACAGGTCATCCAAAAAGCTTCAAAAAGTACAAAACTGTAGGCATGAAGAACAAATTCGAGGTTGGCTCGAGTTCGCATCTTGAAATTAGCTGAATAAGCTAGTAGCCCAGGGGCAGGGGCTGGATGAGAGATGACGGCTGAAGATTCGTGATGATGGCACGCCCGAGTTCAAGCCAAGGTGGAGATTATTGAGTTTTAGATGTCTTGAACTCTAATTAGAGTTTGAGTTAAAGTAGGAATTCAAAGTTGGATTTAGATTTATATTATTAGGAGTTGTAATTGTGTAAAACTCAGACCCAATAAGAGTCTATAAATATACTATAATATATAGGGCTTATGTGTGACGTAGTATAGAGGTTGAACTAGAGAGAAATAGAGAGAGGAATAGAGAGAATAGAGAGAAGAGAAAGAGAGAGAGTGTTGGCTCTCGTGTGTGGGTCTTTCTAGTGCTTATCGGTGGTCTCTCGTGGTGATTTCTCTTGGTACTCTCTTGGAGATTCTCTCTGAAGGTGGAGGCATTGCCGAGGCTTGGAGAAAGAGTTTAGTTATTGAGTAAGAAAGAGTGAAGTCCTTCTTGTAAACTCTTGTAAAACCCTTTATCTATTGATAGTGGATCTCCCGTTGTCTTATCTTGTTATTTTCTTTTATCTTGTATTACTTCTCGTTTCTTGTGTTGTTTGAGAACAAGGTGATTCGTGAAACTTCTGCTGCGAATCCCAACACTATTCAGCCTACTATATAGCTGAAATTCCTAACCGACTTGGACTCTAATTTAGGTTTATCTCATACTCCATTTACATAATATCAAAGTTTCCTTACTTGCAACTCAAGTTGTAATTTTGGTTATGATGAAACTCAGGACACCTAGTATGTACATGGCACTGAGATAGTTTGACAGATGAACTAAGCCTGTCTCCTTCAATAGTTTGACCTGTTTAAAGTGAGTTTTCAGCCTATTAACAGCCTTTTTTATTTTTGTAAGTACCAGAAAAGCATCAAATGAAATCGTAAAAATAATTTCCACATTAAAAACATCTATTTCTAAGAAATACAAGTATGGAAGAAATAAAACATATGTAGAATAAAGGAAGTTTTAACATTCTACAACAATTTGAATATCACACTAAGCAAAAATAGCTTATACAGTAAAAAACGGCTAATGGGATATAAAAACTAACCTGATCTATGACTTTCTAATCAAATAAAAGATCAGAGATGAATATACACATTGAGACTCCCAAGTTGCAGGAAGAAGTCAATAATTCGGGAGGGATGAATTTTGTTTGTTTGAGCTAAATGAAAATGACATGGTGAGATAATCTTCATAATGACTGTCAAGAAATAAATGAGAACTCACATGGCAGAAAAGAAAACAAAACAAAAATATGAAGTTCTTTAAAACCAAACCTGAAAGCATTATGGAAGAAGCCAATAGTATTTTTCAGCTTCAGAAGACTGGGCAAGAAACACATATTATAGGTCCATTGTGGCCATCTGAAACAATTTCAAATGGAGCTACCACCAAGGATATCCAATCAGGGCTAACTGACACACTTAATTTATACACATGTTTTTCGAGGAGGACCATCTTGTTTTAAGACCAACAATGCTCAAAGAAATAGTTACCAAACAGAACTTCAAACCAAATATTAACTTCAAATAGAACTCTACTGGAAAGTACATGACAGGGCTCATCTAAAGCGTAGAAGCATTTTTTTTATTCAGATGCAAGTTTGACCAAATTAGCATGTGCTTCAAAACCACGTTAATGCACTTAATTCTTCAAGTCAATATTCCTTCACGCCACCAAATGGCTCACAACAATTAAAACACAAATATATTCCATCACGCTAGCACTTTCCAATTTGTTGAATCACTGTTGGAGGGTAATGACAAACACAGATGTGCGGCCTACCATTCTTAAATTTTACATGTCTGACAAAATCCTGAAGGGGAAAGCCAGAAATTTCTGGCATGTATCTTCAAAGGAGGATTGTTCTTTAAAGGCCTAACAATAATCCCGCAGAATATTAAAAAGCAATCAATTAAACTTTCTCTATTGACATCAACGTAGAGAAACCTCCTTTATTTTAACAAGAACAAATATCTTTCACACTAAACAAAAAATACAGACACAAGAATCTATGCTAATATAAGAAGCATGCCCATAAGATCTGAAATTATTTCAACATTTAGGTATGCAAAGATTAATAACAAAGAAAATTATCCTATCCTAAATCTTTTTGATGCAAAAGTAGTTTATAGGTGTGGTACATTCACTAGCTTTAAGTGTCACAACGGTAGCTCTCGTTGATAAACATTGGTTGCTTTCATTTTTAGATACGTTCATTTATTATTACTCCAACCATTAATTACAATTTTTGCCTGCCTGTTGTTTTCTTTCATCTCAAAAAAATGACTGTCATTTTTCCAGCTGAAACCAGTTTAGCTTATGATAGGTGTCATTTCTGTCTCATTCAAAGATTTCAAGATGACTGCCACACCCCAATTTTTTACATTATCAAGCATTCCAAATTCTTCTAATAGATTCAAAAACTGAAAAAAAATAGCACTATTACTATAATTTATATGTTGGATATGTCGAAACTCCATTAGTCTTAGGTTTCCATTAAATCACCTAATGGAATTGATATCCTTTTACCTGTTCGTTGCTAAGCAATTATATGCAAAACTAAACACAAGTCGTAATGCAAATGGTTGAAGTGTAAATTGACTGTCATAGGACTGATTATCAGAGAATTAGACTATTATTTTTCTATCCGAGTACAAATCCTGGACTACAAAGGAATCTGAGAATATTAAAGCCCAAGAAATAAGTTATTGTTGGACTAGAGTCCTACTTTAGAGAGAGGCCCAGTTGGAGTAGGATTTGTGTACCTATAGATAGTTGCTGCTCTATAGGCTATAAGAGATACATTGTACTCTTCTCTTCCTTGGCTCGTTGAATCTCTACTTAAATAATATTCTATTCTCTACTTTCTTCTCCACTAATTTTTTGTCTTACAAACCCTAGTTTCTACCAAAAATCCTAGCTTTTTTCTACACACGATTGGCCTTTCCATCCATCAGGTACCCATAATCTGGTATCATATTATGGGTCCCCATACATGTAAAAGAACAAATGCATTTGGAATAGAGAATCTAATCCTCTGATGACCTAAATAAATGTTAGTCAACTCCAATGAAGAATGAGTAACAAATTTCCTATAAGATCTACTTGAGAGTACTCAATTCTGCACAACACAATTTAGAGTTGGTGTACTTGCATCACTCCACTTTTTTTGATACAAACTTAGGAGTTAGATATTCTATGAAAAAAAATCCAAAGCTAGTACTAAAAGGTAAGAGATAACCAATTGCCACCAAATAATCCCATTATAAAAACTTCATCAGATCAAGTATAAAACTCTTTGTAACTTTTTGTCTACAAAAGCATATCCCAATTCAATTTTATCAAATCAAATATAACTCAAGCCTATCAAACTCGACGTCGCAATTTCCCTACAACCTCCAAGCAATTACAAACTTCCTTCAAAAGATTACAACATCCAACTCCATTTGCATGCCACAATTTATCATAAACCACCAATTCAAATTCATCATATCAAATATAAATTAGCTGATCAACCTGACATCACAATTTAACATAAACCCCAAGTAGTTACAAACTTAAAATTTATCAGATGAAACAACTCAGCTAATCAACTATATTTATTTGCATGACATGATGCTCCTCCATTTGAATGTTAAAAGGTATTATCATAAAACATATCCAAACTTAAATCTATCAGATAAAACAACTCAGCTAATCAAGCACGACATTGCAATTTATCATAAACCGCAAGCAATTACAAACTTTCTACACAAAATCAAAATCTATATGTATTTAATTGCCACAATGTTCCTCAAAAAATTTTGCATGCTACAATGTCACAATTTATCCCAATTCAACTTTAGCAGATCAAATATGACTGAGTTATTCAAATATGGAATCACAATTTATCATAAGACCCAAACAAGTACAAACTTTATCCCAATTCAACTTTATCAGATCAAATATAACTGAGGTATTCAAACTTGAAAATCATAAGCCCCAAGCAATTACAAACTTCCTTCAAAAGATCAAAATACAACTGTATTTACATGTCACAATGTTCCTCCAATTTGCATAACACAACATCCCAAATTATCATGAGACAAATCCCAATTCAAATTTATCAGATCAAATATAACTCAGCTAATTGACCCTAACATCGCAATTCGTCGTAGGCCTTGAGCAATTCCAAACTTCCTTAAGAAGGTCTAAATCCATAATATTTGCACGACATGGTGCCCCTAAGTTAAAACAAGAGATGAAATTTATAAAAAAAATGATAAATAAGAACATAATTAGAATAAAATAAAAAATAAGAAAAAGTGAAAGCAAACCAAAAAATCAAGAACACATGTTGAACCATCAAAGCTTGAAATACACCATAAAATTTAACTATTAAAGAAATACAAACAAAAACAAAAAACAGAGAATTAAAGAAGAACAAGGAGAAGAAAAAAAGAAAATAAGAAGAATGAAACCAAGAAAAAAGAACAAAAAGAAAATCAAAAAGCGGAATAAACTAAAACATCAAACTAAAAAAAAATGAAGAACATTAAGAAATTGAAACAATACAACTAAAAGAAGCCAAATTGAAAATCAAATGAAGAAGAACAAGAAGATTAAATGAACTAATATACAAAACAAGATTCCAAAAAGAAAAATAAGATGTAGATTAAAAAAACTAAAACAAAGGACTAAAATAAGAACAAGAAGACTAAAATTAGAACTGAAGATTAATAGAAGAAAAATAAGAAGAAAAAGAAATAAAATAAGATAAGTACTAAAACAAAAATTAAGATGTAAAAGAACAACAACCAAAATATAAAAGAACAAAAAGAATAAAAAAATAAAACAAATATTAAGAAGAAGAAGAAGAACAAAAAACTAAAGGAAGAACAAGAAGAAAAACAACTAAATATTAAAAGAAAAAGTAGAAGCAATGAAAATTAAAAGAAGAACAACACAAAGAAGATAAAAAAATAGAAGCAAGAAAAATTAAAAGATGACAAAATTTAAAATTTAAAATGAAGAAGAAAAGAAAACTAAAACTAAAACTAGAAAAAACAAGATACTAAAAAACTAACACAAATATTAATATTACAAATAAGAAAATGAATTGAAATATTAGAAGTCGAAATAAAACTAAAATTTAAAAAGAGATGATTAAAAGAACTAAAACAAATCTTAAGAAAAAGAAAATTAAATGAATCAAAAACAAAATTAAGGAGAAGAAGTTTAAACAAACTAAAATACAAAACAAGATTTGAAAAAGAAAACATGTAGATTAAATAAACTAAAAAATAGAACTAAAAAAAGAAAAAGAAAAAAAATAAACATTCAAACTAAAAGATTAACACAAGAAGAATAAGAAGAAATAGAAACAAAATAAGATAATAACAAAAATGAAAATTAAGATTAAGTAAAACAAAAACCAAAAAATAAAAGAAAAATATTTAAAAACCAAAACAAAGAATAAAGAAAATAGTAAGAACAAGAAAAAGAACTAAAAATTTAAAAAAAACCATAAATGAATATCAAAAGAAGATTAAGAGAAAAAAAGAAAAGGAAAAAAGGAAAGGAAAATTAAAAGTTGGAATAACCAAAAATTAAAAAATAAAAGAAAATAAAACTAAAAGAATAAAAATAGAACGACTGAAAGAACTAAAACAAACATTAATATCAAGAAGGAGAACAAAAAAATTAAAAAAAACTGAAATTAAAAAAAATTTAGAAAAACTAAAATAAATGTTAAGAAATAGAAAATTAGAAGAACAAAAAAAATTAAAAAGAAGAAGATAAAGAATTGAAAATAAAAAAAAAAGAAGAAAAAGATTAAAAGAACTAAAACAAATATTTTTAGAAGAAAAGAAAGAAAAGAAAGATAAAACAAGAGATGAAATTCTAAGAAGATAAACAGAATAAATAAGAATATAATAAGGACAAAATTTAAAAAAAAACTTAAGAAGAAAATGAATACAAAAAAATAAAAATACAGGCTAAAACATAAAAAGCTTGAACTAAACTATAAAATTTAACTACTGAAGGAACTTAAACTAAAACATAAAATAGAGAATTGAAGAAGAAAAAGAAGAAGACTACAAGAACTAAAACAAGGTGCTAGAAGAAGAATACAACATCAAAAAATACACTAAAACATTAAAATAGAAAATAAATGCAGAACATTAACAGATTGAAATAATAGAACTAAAAGAGGTCAAAAACTAAAAGAATAATAATAATAATGAACTTTCAAACTGAAAACAAATAGAAGAAGAAAAAGAAGAAAGAAATAAAAGTAGATAAGAACTAAAATAAAACTTAAGATGAAAAAGAACAAGAACCAAAACATAAAAGAACAAAAAGATATAAAAAAATTCAAAACAAAGATTAAAAAGATGAAGAAGAAATGAAAACTAAAGAATGAACAAGAACAAAAAAAATAGAAAATCAAACAAAGAACAAGAACAAAAAAAAAGAAGCAAAAAATAAAAAAGAAGCAAAGAAAACTAAAAGAAGAAAAACTAGAGGATTAAAAGAACTAAAATAAATAATAATAATAATAATAACAACAACAAGGGAAAAAAGAATTGAGATTAAAAAAAGATGATTAAAAGAACTTAACCAAATATTGAGAAAAAAGACTAAAAAACCAAAATGAAAACTAAGAAGAAGAAGATTAAAAGAATCAAAACAAAAATTAAAAAAAAGAAAATGAAGAATTGAAATTCAGAAAAAGAACAAGAAGATTAAAACAACTTAAACAAAGATTGTTAGAAGAAAAAGAATAAGAAGATAAAGTTAAAATAAGTGACGAAAATTATAAAAATAAAAGCATCATAAAATCAAAATTTTAAAAAAATTAAGAATAAAATGTAGACCAAAAGAACAAGAATTGTAGATGAAGAAAAAGAAAAAGAAAATGAAGATTAGAAAAACAAAAACAAGGAACTAGAAGAAGAAGAAGAAAAAATTAATGCATTAAATTGAGAAATAAATGAAGAACACTAAAGAACTGAAACAATACAATTAAAATAAGTCAAACTGAATATCAACTGAAGAGGAAGATTAAACGAACTAAAAGAAGAACAAGAAAAAAACAGAAAATGAAGAAAAAAAATATTAGAAAAACTAAAATGAGAAATCAGAAGAAGAAGAAAAAGAATATTAGAAAAACTAAAATGAGGAATTTAAAGAAGAAGAAAAAGAGAAAATGAATAAACTAACACATTAAACTGAAAAATAAATGAAGAACATTAAGGAACTGAGACAACACAACTAAAAGAAGTCAAACTAAAAATCAAATGGAGAGAGATTAAATAAACTAAAACAAAGAACATGATTTGAAAAAGAAGAACAAGATGTAAATTACAAGAACTAAAAGAAGAAGAATAATAATAATAAACTTTCAAACTGAAAACAAATACAAAAAAATAAGTATAAAAATAAATAAAAGAAGATACGAACTAAACAAAAATTAAGATGAAAGTTAAGACAAAGAAGAACAAGAACAAAAAGATAAAAGAATAAAAAGATTAAAGAAAATAAAACAAAGATTAAGAAGAAAAAAAGAAGAAAAAGAAATGAATACTACAAAAAGAACAAGAAGAAAAAGAACTAAATGATAATCTTAAAAAGTTTTGAGCAAAAAAACTGGTGTCCTCCTTGGAGAAGAATGCCCCTTACATAATGAATACAAGCTGAAGAAAATAAGGCATATCCTAAATAATGAAAATATAGAGAATTTACAATCATAATTACGGGTATAAAATCAGTCATAGAATCTGCTAACTTTGGTATAAAATCAGCCATAAAATCTGCTAATTTTGGTAAAAAATCAGCCATAGAATCTGCTAACTTTGAATGACTGGCTAATTCCTTTGACATCCCCATTCAAATTGATGCTGGTAAGTCAACAAGCATCAATTTGCTAACAAGAAAGTTATGTCGCTGTCGTGTCATTGGTTTGGTAAAAATATCTGCAATCTGTAGAGTAGTGGAGATATGTGGAAGAGTGATAACTTGGCGATCATAGGCCTCCCGGATAGAGTGACAGTCAACCTCTATGTGCTTTGTGCGTTCATGGTAGACAGGATTGACTGCAATTTGGATGACACTAGTGTTGTCAGCATGTAAGGGAGTAGGTTGATCTTGGGTGAAACCAAGCTCTGTTAAAAGACCACGTAACCAAATGATTTCTGAGCATGCAGTAGACATGGCACGGTACTCCGCCTCAGTGGATGATTTGGAGACCGAGTCTTGCTTCTTGCATTTCCAAGAGATAAGAGCATCACCAAGAAACATACACCATCCTGTAGTTGATTTTCTTGTGTCCGGACAACCAGCCCAATCTACATCACTATAGGCTTGTAGTTTGAGGAAAGAACCAGTAGGGAAGAATAAGCCATGACTTTGTGTACCCAGGATATATCTGATGATGCGACGAACTGCAGATAGGTGGAGATGCCAAGGGGCTTGCATGAACTTGCTGACAATATGGACAGCATAAGAGATGTCTGGGCGGGTGATAGTTAGATAGATAAGACTTCCAACTAGCTTGCGATATAAAGTGGGATCCTCAAGAAGTTCCCCTTCACCCCGTCAATATTTTACATTAATTTCCATTGGGGTGTCAACAGAATTTGTGTTTGTAAGTCCTGCTAGCTGAACCAAATCCATAATATACTTGTGTTGATTCAAGAAGATACCTTGAGGCTGATGATGCACCCTAACCCCAAAAAATAGGTGAGTGGGCCGAGATCTTTCATGTGGAAAGTAGAGTGCAACAAATTCTGAAGTTTAGATATAGCCTCCATATCAGAACCGGTGATGACAATGTCATCCACATAAATAAGAAGAACAACTATGCCCTTGGATGTCCGTTGGAGAAAAAGTGAGGAGTCATACTGGCTTTGTGTAAATGAAAAACTAAGGAGGGTCGATCGAAACTTTTCAAACCATACTCGTGGTGCCTGCTTCAATCCATACAAAGAGCGTTTTAGTTTGCAAACATCATTAGGGGAAGAAGTAGGCATACCGTAGGGAAGTTTCATGTAAACTTCCTCCTTGAGATCACCATGCAAGAAAGCATTCTTTACATCCATTTGATATAAAGACCATAATTGTGATGCTGCTAGGGCGAGTATTGTTCGTACAGTGGTCATTTTGGCTACTGGTGCGAAGGTCTCTTCATAGTCTAGGCCATACTCTTGCTTGTTGCCAAGAACCACCAATCTAGCCTTGTAACGTTCTATGGATCCATCAGAATGGAGCTTGATAGAAAATACTAACTTACTACCAAGAGGTTTCACGATGGTGGATACGATACCATTTCTTCAAGTGCAAGAAGTTTTGTTTCAATAGCTCTCTGCCAACATTCATGCTCCATAGCCTGCTTATAGGATGATGGAATAGGAATAGAGGATAAGGTGACTGTCAAGGATAAATGAGAGGTGAAACCATACCTATCTGGTGGTTTACGAACTCGAGTACTTTGTCTGAGAGGTGCTGGTGCAGTTGTTGGAACAGGATCAGCATTAAGGGAATGAGCTGGAGGGGGCCCGAGAGGTGCTGGAATCTTGCGTCGTTGGTAGACTATGAGAGGCTTTGAAGGCATGGAATCTTCAGAATAGTTAGTAAACATTGGCAAAATAAAGAATGAAAGAGAAAGGTTATCCTTGTGTATGGAAAAAAATACTGATTTTCAAAAAAAAATCACATTTCGAGAAACCCGAATACGTCGTAGGTTGGGATCATAACAAAGAAAACCTTTTTGGTGCACCGAATAGCCTAGAAAAGCACATTGAACAGCTTGAGCTGTTAGTTTTGTCCGTTCGTGTGTAGGAAGATAAACATAACACACACAACCAAAGGTACGAAGATTAGAGTAATTTGGGGCATGACCAAATAACCGAAAGAAAGGGGAAACATGGTTCAAGAAAGGAGAAGGTAACCTATTGATGAGATAGACAGCAGTTGAGAGAGCTTCACACCAAAAAATGAGAGGGTACAAATGACTCTAATAGGAGGGTGCGAACAACATCTAGAAGGTGTCAGTTCTTTCTTTCAGCCACCCCATTCTGTTGAGGGGTTGAAGGACAAGACCTTTGAGAAATTATACCATTGGTTTGTAAAAATTCTTGAAATAAATGAGACATGTATTCTCCCCCATTATCAGAACGAAGAATTTTGATACTAGCAGAAAATTGGGTCTGAATATGTGCATGAAAAAGCTTAAAGACAGAAAACAATTCATCTTTAGAATGCAGAAAATAAATCCATGTGAAGCGACTATAATCATCAATAAAAGTGACAAAATACTTGTAATTAGCATGAGAAGTAACTGGCGCCATTCCCTACACATCACTATGTATCAAATCAAAAGGCTGGACTACTTTAGGTGTGTGAGTGGGAAATGGCAGAACTTTACTTTTTCCAAGCCTACAAGAATTGCAATCAAATTGAACAGTACTAAGAGATGGTGACCCTTTATTGCCAAGTAAACCAGAATTTAGCAAAGCATAAAGCACATTAGAGTTTGGATGTTCAAGGCGTTTATGCCATGCTCGGTAATCAACATAAGCAGAATTACAAGTGATAACAGGTAAGAAGGAACATGAAGACATAGGAAACTGAAGAGGAAAAAGACGTCCAATTTTAGGCCCCCTTGCGATCATCTTCCCCGATTGCTGATCCTGCACCACACAACCAGATTTAGAAAATTCCACTTTACAATCATTTTCAACTAATTGTCCAACAGAAACAAGATTAGTGGTAAGGTTAGGAGAGACAAAGACATTGGTTATGGATGAAGAAACATCACCAGTGGCAGTAATAGGCAAGGAGTTTCCATCAGCTGTATAAATCTTGAGATTTCCAGGATATTTATTTATATTGGTGAGGAATTTAACATTGTTTGTCATGTGATGGGAAGCCCCATAATCAAAGTACCACGGTGAAGGTTTAGAGAAAGGTTTACCTGAGAGTCCTAATGCGGAAAATGTAGAAATGATCATTTGCTGAATCATTTCAGGTGTCACAGATTGAACAGGAGCAGGAGCACTTTGTGTCAGATGAGCTGTATCCTCAGAATTACCAGCATTAGAAGAACCAACTGAGACAGTATATGCCGTTCCAGATCTCTTGGGAGGTCGAATAGGACATTCCTTGATGATATGTCCATCCTTTTTGCAATAGTTGCAGAATTTTTTTGAACAACTTGAAGCATAATGGCCAAATTCTTTGTAGCAATAACACTGAATAGTACTCATGCCTTACCTTTTGACTTGCCTTGGGCTACATAAGCCATAGGAATAGGAGTGGATTTAATTTGTTCCATGGTGGCTTGAGTGAGAAGCTGTTGTTCCTCACGAAATAAATCATTAAGACATGCATCCAAGGATGGAACAGTTTCTCGATTCATAAGATTAGATCTGGTGCTTTCAAATTCAAATCTCAATTTCATAAGAAATTGATCCCTCTTAGTAGTTTCATGTACAGATTGAACAGAAATAAGACCTTCGGGAGGTAAGGTAGCATAGACAATATCAGTATATTCAGCCCAAAGATTCATGAAGCTAGAATAAAAATCTGAGATTGAGAGATTGCCCTGTTGAAGACTTGCTAGCTCATATTCAAGTTGAAACCGACGAGCAATGTTGTGTTGACTATAGAGTTTTTTCAGATAATTCCACATTTCAACTGCAGTTTTGAAGGGTCGAAGATTCAAGATGATGTTGGATTCTACAGATCCTAAAATCCATATCATGATTTGAGCATCCTTGACTTCCCACTTGGAGTGCTCATCCTTGTCTTTGTCTTTGTTAGGTGCAGGTTTGCTGCCATCAATATGACCCCATAGATCTTTACCTTTGACAAATATCTTGAAGTGAAATGCCCAGGCTGAGTAGTTTTTTCCATTGAAACGAATCAAGAATTCATGCTTGTTTGAAGACATGAGGCTGAGATAACTTGATCAAAATAACTAAGAATAAGGAACTGAACTAGGACTGAGAGGAAGAGACACAAGAGAATTCAGAACTCAAGCTCTGATACCATGATAATTTTAAAAGGTTTTGAGCAAAAAAAATGGTGTCCTCCTTGGAGAAGAATACCCCTTATATAATGAATACAAGCTGAAGAAAATAAGGCATATCCTAAACAAGGAAAATATAGAGAATTTACAATCATAATTACGGGTATAAAATCAGCCATAGAATCTGCTAACTTTGGTATAAAATCAGCCATAGAATCTGCTAATTTTGGTATAAAATCAGTCATAGAATCTTTTAACTTTGAATGACTGCCTAATTCCTTTGACACTAAAAACTAAAAGAAGTAGTAGAAGAAATGAAAATTAAAAGAAGAACAAGAACAAGAAAAAAAAGAGAAAAATTAAAAGATGAGAAAAATTGATAATTAAAAAAAGAAGAAAAAAGTAAATGAAAAAAATACTAAGATTAAAAGAACTAAAGCAAATATTAATATTAAGAAGCAAAAAAAAAACACTAGCAAGTTAGAAGTGAAAAAATACAATTAAAAAAGATAATTAAAAGAATGAAAACAAATATTAATCAAAAGAAGATTAACTAAGAAAAAGAAGAAGAAAAAGAAAAAGGTAAAAAGAGCTAATCAAAGATTAAAAAGAAGAAGATAAATCAAAAGAAGTCGACCAAGAAGGTTAAAAGAATTAAAACAAAGATACCTAGCAAAAAAAAGAAGAAAACAAAGTTAAAACAGGAAATGAAATTTATAAAAAGATAAATATAATAAATAAAAACATAATAAGAATAAAATTAAAAAATAAAGAAGAAGCAAACGTAGACTGAAACACCAAGAATAAAAATGCAAATATAAAAAACTTGAACTAACCATAAAATTGAATTATTATAGAAATATGAACTAAAATATAAAACGGAGAATTAAACAAGAAGAAGAAAATTAGAAGAACTAAACCAAGGAAAAAAAATAAGAAGGCAATAAAAGCAATAACTAAAAAATAACGCATTGAAATAATACAAATATAAGCAAACAAATTGAAAATCAAATGAAGAAGAAGAAGAAGAAAATTAAATGAATTAAAACACAAAACAATATTCCAAAAAGAAGAATGCGATTTAGATTTAAAAAAGTGAAACAAAAAAATTAAAAAATGAACAAGACTAAACATTCAAAATAAAATTTAATAGAGGAATAATAAGAAGAAAAAAAACATAAGAACATAAGAACTAAAATACAAATTATGATGCAGAAGAACAACAATAGAACTAAAATACAAATTATGATGCAGAAGAACAATAACCAAAATATAAAAGAATAAAAAGATTAAAAAAATAAAATAAAGGTTCAAAAGAAGAATAACTGAAAATTAATGGAAGAACGAGAATAAAAAGAATTGAAAATTATAAGAAGAAGTAGAAGAACTGAAAATTAAAAAAACTAGACTAAGAAGGAAAAAAAAGAGGAAAGGAAAATTAAAAGATGAAAAACAGAAAATTAAAAAAAATAAAGACAAGAAAAACAAGAATTTTAAAAAATAACAAAAATATTAATATTAAGAAAAAAGGAAATGAACTGAAATTAAAAAAGAGATTATTAAAGAACTAAAATAAATTTTAAGATAAAAAGATTCAATGAATCAAAACAAACATTAAGAAAAAAGATTAAATGAACTAAAATACAAAATAAGACTTAAAAAAATAAGAAGTAAATTAAATGAAAAAATATAACTAAAATAAAAAGAAAAAAATAAACATTCAAACTAAAAGATTAATAAAAGAAGAATAGGAAGAAAAAGAAACAAAAATAGATCAGAACTAAAGTGAAAATTAAGATGAAGAAAAATAAGAAGTAAAACGTAGCAAAAAAGATTAAAAAGTAATAAAAAAACTCAGATTAAAAAATAATAATCAACAGAATTGAAGCAAAAATTAAGCATCAGAAGAATAAAAGAACCAAAACAAAAACTAATGAGATGAAGAAGAAGATTAGAAAAAGTAAAACAAAGATTAAAAAGAAGAAGAAGAACTAAAAATCAAAAGAATAAGAACAAAAAAGTTAAAAAAAACTAAAACAAAGATTCCTAATAAAAAAACAAGAAGAAAAAGTAAAAACAAGAGATGAAATTTATAAAAAAAAAGATAAATAAGAACATAATTAGAATAAAATAAAAAAATGAGAAGAAGTAAATGCAAACCAAAAAATCAAGAACACCGACTGAAATATCGAAGCTTGAAATAGACCATAAAATTCGACCATTAAAGAAATACAAACTAAAACATAAAATAGAGAATTAAAGAAGAAGAAGAAGAAAAAAAAAGAAAAAGAATATTAGAAGAACTGAACCAAGAAACTAAAACAAGAAGAAAATAAAAAAGCAGAATAAACTAAAATATCAAACTGAAAAATAAATGAAAAACATTAAGAAATTGAAACAATACAACAACAAGAAGCCCAACTGAAAATCAAATGAAGAAGAACAAGAAGACTAAATGAACCAATATAGAAAACAAGATTCCAAAAAGAAAAATAAGATGTAGATTAAAAAAATTAAAACAAAGGACTAAAAGAAGAACAAGAAGATTAAACATTAGAACTACAAATTAATAGAAGAAGGATAAGAATAAAGAGAAATGAAAGAACATAAGCACTAAAATAGAAATTAAGACGTAGAAGAACAAAAACCAAAACATAAAACAACAAAAAGATTTAAAAAATAAAACAAAGATTAAGAAGAAGAAGAACAAAAAACTGAAGGAAGAACAAAAACAAAACTAAATATTAAAAGAAAAAAGTAGAAGCAATGAAAATTAAGACAAATACGAACAACCAAAATATGAAAGAACAAAAGGATTATGAAAAACAAAACAAAAATTAAGAAGAAAAAGAAGAAGAAATGAAAATTAAAAAAAGAACAAAAGAAAAAAGAACTAAAAACTCAAAGAAGAAGTAGAGGAAATGAAATTAAAAAAAGAACATGACTAAGAAGAAAAAAAGAGGAAAGGAAAATTAAAAGATGAGAAAAACTGAAAATAGAAAAAGAAGAAGAAAATAAAACTAAAAATAGAAAAACCAAAATATAAAAAAATAACTAATATTAATATTAAGAAGAAGAAAATGAACCGAAAAAATAAAAGCAGAAAAAAACTAAAATTAAAAAAAGATGTTTATAAGAACTAAAATAAATCTTAAGAGAAAAGAAAATTAAAGGAACCGTAATAAAAATTAAGAAGATCAAATGAACTAAAACAAAAAATAAGGTTCAAAAACTAAAACCAGAAGTAGATTAAATAAACTAAAACCAGAACTAAAAGAAGAAGAAGAAAAGAATAAACATTCAAATAGACAGATTAATAGGAGAAGAATAAGAAGGAAAAGAAACAAAAAAAAGATAAGAACCAAAATAAAAATTAAGATGAAGAAGAACAAGAACCAAAACAAAAAAAAAAGATTAAAAAACCAAAACAAAGAATAAGAACAAGAACAAGAAACGAAAACTAATGGGAGAACAAGAAAAAATAGAAGTAGATATTTTTAAAAAAACCAAAATTGACAATTAAAAGAGGAATAAGAAGAAGAAGAAAAATAAAAAAGAAAGATAAATCAAAAGTTGAAATAATTAAAATTTCAAAAAGGAAAAAAGAAAACGGAAAGAACAAAAATAGGAAGATTGAAAGAACTAAAAAAAACATTAATATTAAGTGAAAAAAACAAAAAAAGATGAATAAAAAAATTAAAACAAATATTAAGGAACAAGAATTGAAAAATCAAGAACGAAAAAAATACTGAGATTAAAAAAAGATGATTAAAAGAACTAAATCAAATATTTAAAAAAAAGAAGACTAAAAGAAACAAAATAAAAATTAAGAACAAGAAGATAAAGATTAAAAGAACATAAAAACAGATAGAAAAGAAGAAGATAAATAACTAAAAATCAAAAGAAGAAAAACAAAAGATTAAAAGAACTAAAACAAAGATTCCTAGAAGAAAAAAGAAGAAAAAGAGAAAGCTAAATAATAGATGAAAATTATAAAAAAAAATAATAAGAACAAAATTTCAAAAGAAATTAAGAAGAAGAAAATGCAAATAAAACAACAAGAATACAAACTAAAACATAAAAAACTTCATCTAAACCATAAAATTTAACTATTAAAGAAATATGAACTAAAGCATAAAATAGAGAATTGAAGACGAAGAAAAAGAAGAAGAAGAAAGAGAAGATTAGAAAAAACTAAAACAAGGAACTAAAAGATAAAGAAAAGAAAAAAAATAAAAAATTAACACATTAAACTGAAAAATAAATGAAAAACATTAAGGAACTGAAATAATACAACTAAAATAAGTCAAACTGAAAATCAACTGAAGAGCAGGATTAAACGAACTAAAAAAGGAATAAAATTCAAAAAAAAAGAACAAGATATAGATTACAAGACCTAAAAGAAGAAGAAGAACATGACTAAACTTTCAAATTGAAAACAAATACAAAATGAAAAAGAAGAAAAATAAAAAAAAAGATACGAACTAAAACAAAAATTAAGACGAAGAAAAATTTGAACCAAAACATAAAAGAACAAAAAAATTAAAAAACTCAAATAAAGATTAAAAACAAGAAAAAAAAAGAAATGAAAACTAAAGAAAAAGAATAAGAAGAAAAAACTAAAAACTAAAAGAAGTAGTAAAAGGAATGAAAATCAAAAGAAGAACAAGCAAAAAAAAAGAAAAAGAAAAAATAAAAATTAACAAATGAAAAAAACTGAAAGTTAAAAAAGAAGAGGAGAAGCAAAATAAAAGAAGAAAAACAAAAATATTAAAAAAACTAAAACAAACAGTAATATTAAGAAGAAGAAAAAAACTGAAAACTTAAAAGTGGAAAAAGAACTGAAATTAAAAGACCGAAAACAAATATTAAGAGGAAGAAGAAGAAGGTAAAAATAACTAAAACAAAGATTACAAAGTAGAAGATGATGAACTCAACATTAAAACAAGACAAACAAGAAGGATAAAAGAATCAAATAAAGAATAAAAATTAAAACATAAAAACCTTGAAGTAAACCATAAAATTTAAAAAAATTAAGAAGCAAATACTAACTAAAAGAAAAAGAATAAAAATTCAAACATAAAAACCTTGAAGTAAGCCATAAAAATTCAATTATTAAAAAAATATGAACTAAAACATAAAATAGAGAATTAAAGAAGCAGATAAAGACGATGATGAAGAAGAAGAAGAAGATTAGAAGAACTAAACCAAGGAACTAGAACAAAAATTAATAGAAGAATAATAACAAGAAAAAATGAAAGAACATAAAAACTAAAATACAAATTATGATGCAGAAGAACAAAAACCAAAACATAAAAGAATAAAAAGATGAAAAAAATAAAATAAACATTAAGAAAAGAAAGAAGAAGAACTAAAAACTAAATGAAGAACAAGAACAAAAAGAATTGAAAGTTATAAGAAGAAGAAGTAGAAGAAATGAAAATTAGAAGAACAAGACTAAGAAGGAAAAAAAGAGGAAAGGAAAAATTAAAAGATTAAAAAAACTGAAAATTAGAAAAAAACAAGAATATTAAAAAATAACAAAAATATTAATATTAAGAAAAAAATGAACTAAAATTAAAATAGAGATTACTAAAGAACTAAAACAAATTTTAAGAAAAAGAAGATTGAACGAATCAAAACAAACATTAAGAAGAAAAATATTAAACGAACTAAAAAACAAAATAAGACTAAAAAAATAAGGAGTAGATTGAATGAAAAAATAGAACCAAAAATAAGGATAAAAAAAAGCATTCAAACTAAAAGATTAATAAACAAACAAAAATAGATAAGCACTAAAATGAAAATTAAGATGATGAAAAATAAAGAACTAAAACATAACAAAAAAGATTAAAAAGGATTAAAAAAACTGAAATTAAAAAATAATAATCAACAAAATTGAAGCAAAAATTAAGCATAAGAAGAATAAAAGAACCAAAATAAAAAACTAATGAGAAGAAGAAGAAGATTAAAAGAAGTAAAACAAAGATTAAAAAGAAGAAAAGATAAAGTAGAAGAAAATTAAAAGAAAAAGTAGAAGCAATGAAAATTAAAAGAAGAACAACACAAAGAAGATAAAAAATAGAAGCAAGAAAAATTAAAAGATAAAAAAATTTAAAATTTAAAATGAAGAAGAAAAGAAAACTAAAACTAAAAAAACAAGATGTTAAAAAAAACTAATACAAATATTAATATTACAAAGAAGAAAATGAATTGAAAGATTAGAAGTCGAAAGAAAACTAAAATTTAAAAAGAGATGATTAAAAGAACTAAAACAAATCTTAAGAAAAAGAAAATTAAAGGAACCAAAAAGAAAATTAAGGAGAAGAAGTTTAAACAAACTAAAACACAAAACAAGATTCAAAAAAGAAAACAAGTAGATTAAATAAACTTAAAAAAAAGAACTAAAAGAAGAAAAAGAAAAAAATAAACATTCAAACTAAAAGATTAACACAAGAAGAATAAGAAGAAAAAGAAACAAAATAAGATAAGAACTAAAATGAAAATTAAGATGAAGAAAAATAAAAACCAAAAAATAAAAGAAAAATATTTAAAAACCAAAACAAAGAATAAAGAAAATAGTAATAACAAGAAAAAGAACTAAAAATCTAAAAAAACCATAAATGAATATTAAAAGAAGATTAAGAGCAAAAAAGCAAAAGAAAAAAGGAAAGGAAAATTAAAAATTGGAATAACCAAAAATTTAAAAAGAGAAGAAAAGAAAACTAAAAGAATAAAAATAGGACGATTGAAAGAACTAAAACAAACATTAATATTAAGAAGGAGAACTTAAAAATTAAAAGAAAAAAAATGAAATTAAAAAAAATTAAAAAAACTAAAATAAATGTTAAGAAATAGAAAATTAGAAGAACAAAAAAAATTAAAAAGAAGAAGATAAAGAATTGAAAATCAAAAAAAAAGAAGAAGAAGAAGGTTAAAAGAACTAAAACAAATATTTTTAGAAGAAAAGAAAGAAAAGAAAGATAAAACAAGAGATGAAATTCTAAGAAGATAAACAGAATAGATAAGAACATAATAAGCACAAAATTAAAAAAACTTAAGAAGAAAATGAATACAAAAAAAATAAAAAAAAAAGGCTAAAACATAAAAAGCTTGAACTAAAATATAAAATTTAATTACTAAAGGAACTTGAACTAAAACATAAAACAGAGAATTAAAGAAGAAAAAGAAAAAGACTACAAGAACTAAAACAAGGTGCTAGAAGAAGAATACAACAAAAAAATACACTAAAATATTAAAATAAAAAATAAATGCAGAACATTAACAGACTGAAATAATAGAACTAGAAGAAGTCAAAAACTAAAAGAATAATAATAATAATAAACTTTCAAATTGAAAACAAATGGAAGAAGAAAAAGAAGAATGAAATAAAAGTAGATAAGAACTAAAATAAAACTTAAGATGAAAAAGAACAAGAACCAAAACATAAAAGAACAAAAAGATATAAAAAATTCAAAATAAAGATTAAAAAGACGAAGAAGAAATGAAAACTAAAGAATGAACAGGAACAAAAAGAATAGAAAATCAAGCGAAGAACAAGAAAAAAAAGAAGCAAAAATGTAAAAATTAAAAAAGAAGAAAAAAACTAAAAGAAGAAAAACAAGAAGATTAAAAGAACTATAATAATAATAATAATAATAATAACAATAACAAGTAAAAAAGAACTGAGATTAAAAAATATGATTAAAAGAACTAAACCAAATATTAAGAAAAAAGACTAAAAAAACAAAATGAAAACTAAGAAGAAGAAGATTAAAAGAATCGAAACAAAAATTAAAAAAAAGAAGATGAAGAACTGAAATTGAGAAAAAGAACAAGAAGATTAAAACAACTAAAATAAATATTGTTAGAAGTAAAAGAATAAGAATATAAAGTTAAAATAAGTGATGAAAATTATAAAAATAAAAGCATCATAAGGACAAAATTTTTAAAAAATTAAGAAAAAAATGTAGACCAAAAGAACAAGAATAGACTCAACCAAAAAAAGCTTGAATTAAATCATAAAAATATAAGTATTAAAGAAATATGAATTAAAACATAAAATAAAGAAGATTAGAAGAGCTAAACCAAGCAACTAGAACAAGAAGAAAATAAAGAAAAATAATAAACTAAAACATTAAACTGAAAAATAAATGAAGAACATTAAAAAATTGAAACAATACAAATAGAAAAAGGGAAACTAATAACTAAAACAAAGATTGTTAGAAGAAAAAGAATAAGAAGAGGAAGTTAAAACAAGTGACGAAAATTATAAAAATAAAAGCATCATAAGAACAAAATTTTAAAAAATTAAGAAGAAGAAAATTTAGACCAAAAGAACAAGAATAGACAAAAACATAAAAAGCTTGAACTAAATCATAAAATATAATTATTAAAGAAATATGAATTAAAATATAAAACAGAGGATTAAACAAGAAAAAGAAAAAGAAGATTAAAAAGAACTAAATCTAGCAACTAGAACAAGGAGAAAGAATTAAAATTAAAAAAAAGATGATTAAAAGAGCTAAAACAAAAATTAAGATGAAGAAGAGCAAAAATCAAAACATAAAAGAGAAAAAAGATTAAAAACCAAAATGAAGATTAAGAAGAAGAAGAAGAAAAAGAACTAAAAATTAAAAGAAATAGTAGAAGAAATGAAAATCAAAAGAAGAACAAGAAGAAGAAAAAGAAAAAAAAAGAACAATTAAAAGATGAAAAGCTAAAAATTTAAAAAAGAAGAAAAATGAGAAAAATAAAAAACTAAGACAAATATTAATATTAAGAAAAGGAAAAAAGAACTGAAAAATTAAAAGATATTAAACTAAAAAATTAATGACGAACACTAAGCAACTGAAACAATACAATTAAAAGAAGTCAAACTGAAAATTAAATAAAGAATAAGATTAAATAAACTAAAATACAGAACAAGATTCGAAAAAGAAGTACAAGATATAAATTAAAAGAACTAAAAAAAGAAGAATAATAATAATAATAAACTTTCAAACTAAAAACAAATAAGAAAAATAAGAAGAAAAAATAAAAAAAACAAGAACAAAAATTAAAAAAAAGAACAACAAAAACCAAAACAAAGATTAAGAAAAAAAAGAAGAAATAAAAACTAAAAAAAGAACAAGATGAAAAGGAACAGAAAATTAAAAAATAGCAAAAATAAAAATCAAAAGAACAATAAGAACAAGAAAAAAAAGGAAAATTGAAAGATGAAAAAATGAAAATAAAAAAAATAAAAGAAAAAAACAAAAAGATTAAAAAAACTAAAACAAATATTAATATTAAGAAGAAGAAAAAGAAATGAAAAGTTAAAAGAGGAAAAAGAACTAAAATTAAAAAAGATAATTAAATAACTAAAACAAATATTAAGTAAAAGAAGATTAAAAGAGCCAAAACAAAAACAAAAAAGAAGAAGAAGAAGATCAAAAGAAATAAAATAAAGATTAGAAAGAAAAAGATAATCAACTAAAAATCAAACGAATAAGAACCAAAAAGTTAAAATAACTAAAACAAAAATTCTTAGCAGAAAAAGAACAAGAGAGAATTAAATCAAGAGATAAAATTTATAAGATGACAATCATAATCAATAAAAACATAATAAGAATAAAATTAAAAAAAATTAAGAAGAAGAAAAATGCAAACTAAGAGAACAAGAAGAATATGGACTAGAAAATAAAAAACTTAAACTAAACCATAAAATTGAACCATAAACAAATATGAAATAAAACATAAAATGGATAAATAAAGAAGAAGAAGAAGAAGACAATACAAATTAGAGCATAAAAAACTTGAACTATAACATTAAAATTGAACTAAAATAGCTAAATCGTAAAACATAAAACAGAACAAACTTGAATTAAAAAATAAAAATTGAAGTAAAGAAGAACAGAAATAAAAAAACAGAAAAGAGAACTTAAATTAATATCTCATCAAATTAAAGGAATGTAAACTAAAGAGAAAAAAAAAGAATATTAAAGAATTAGAAGAAGGACTACTTAAAACTCAGTGTTAAATGCACAGAAAATTAAAGAAATATGAATTAGAGCAAAAACAAGAAATTGATGAAGAAGAAGAAGAAAACTGTCAAATTTTGACAATGTTAACCACCACCATGAGGGATTATTTATGCTTGTTTGGTGTTAAGAATGTTCCTAGAAGATATTTGGATTATGTACTGTCAAGAATGTACCCTGCAATCTACTATTGATTTATGAGGAAAAGAAGAATAAGAAAGTTCTCCACTATAATCAATGTCAACCATCACCAGGCTCTACTTATGGCTTTTGTGTGGTTGTTCCCAGAAATTTACTATTGATTGTTGTACCGATCTCTTTCTAATCATAAGAGAAGTCATTGTCAACCACCACCATACAAGATTATTTACGGTTGTCTGCTGCCAAGAATGTTCCCAGAAATTCACTATCACTTGATGCACCAGTCTCCCCTAGCTAATCATGAGAAAATCATACCTAACCCCGTATGATCAATTGAAAATTTATTACTGGATGTAAAATTAATAGCTAAACATAGGTTTACCTAACAAAGTAAGTTAGCTTAACCGAAAAAGGTTTACCTGATAAAGCAAGCTTCCATTGCTGGCAACCAAAAAATTTGAGTAAACTGTAAATTCCAGATCAAAGCTGCAAGTGGAAATAGAACTAAAGTAAACCCTCCAAATTAATAGTATAGGTGCCAAATATAATGGATAAATTGCAGGTAACATTGTACAACACTACCCATACAAGGAAACTAGCAGTGAGCACGCCTTAACTGGCTATCAGTGCAGAGCACATTCCCCCCAAAATGAATGCCTGTTTCTGCCTTTTCTACCAGATAATCAATACATATCACTTTTACATTCCGCAAAAAATACAAGAACAATTTAGGACATAATAATTGGATAATCATCAGACTTATGTAGAACAATATATATACACACACACATAAATGATAGCCGATTTATATCAAATAAACGATATCTAAGCAAACATATATGCAGTGCTCATGCAGGCCCAATATTGTGAAAATGAGACTGCTCCAACTGGTATAGTGCAGTTTGCATCATTGGTGGTGAAGGGTCAACTTTTCTATTTGACAAAACTATCCTATTTGTAGTACATACATTTTTTTATTTGAAGTTATGTTTATTAGCAAGAAAGAGTGATTTTTTTGGTATAATAATGTTCTCCCTCTGAAGGAAGTGCGCTTATTCCTTACAGAACCAAAATTTTCAATAAGCTGTTAAATGGTTTAAATTTGCATTTTTATTACTTGTTATTTCCGCAGCTAGAAATCTCTTTATGTCCGCATGATGGGTCCAATTGAGCATAAAGTCTATTCTGTCAAGACATTATGGCTCTTTATTAATATCTTCTTTTCACTTTTGCTAATCTAGAAGTTATTGATTATGTCAAGGAATAACTACCAAAAATGATCACTGTGTGTTTTGATGTTATTGAATTTTCTCTCCTTTTTTGAGAAGTATGTTATGGGATCAAAAACTGTCTAAAATGCGATCTGAATTTTTTATAGAAACTTTTGGAATAATTTTTCACGATTAGTTTAGAGTCTAAAAAACTATCTAGGGCACTCCCAGCTTAACTGGTGGTTCAATTGACTAATAGGTTTCCAGATTACCTCTTGTAAATGCATCAATTTTTCAAATTATTGATACTCTTCAAAATAAACACCTCATATGATGAAGAATGCCCATTTGGCCATAAACAAAGTAATATAATAGCTCTAAATGTTAGCTCACCCATGTAATGAAGCATTAGCTTTCATCGCATGACCAAAAATGGATCTGGAATGCCAGGAAAGCCCTTCAAAACTAATTTAAAATCACTTTCATTTGTTTGCTTGAAATTCTTAGGAATTAGAAGTCAAGTGACCATTACGCTTGGAACTAGGTTATCTAAAAGATTCCTTTTAGCACAATACTTTTTGAGGTTTTTTATTGCATAATAACATGGGTACTTTGAGGTTGAATGATCATTGCAAATTTTATTTCAACGAAACCATTCCAGAAATCAATCTTAGGATAGTTGAACAGCCAAAAGGCAGAAACTAAACTGTTATTTATTTATATTACCAGCTGGACCAAGCAACTTATCTTTTGGTAGTTCCTTCAACTTTTAAGCTGCAGTCAGAAATATCCATTTATAGCTTCTTGCTCTAAGTTCGCTGCTTGTTGTCGCTAATGGTGAGTTCTACTTTCAGTCGTTATGCAGCTGACTTATCAACAGCTAATTGCTACAAGTCTGAGCATTTAGAGAGACCAGAAAACTGATAACATTCTTCTTTGCATGCAGAATTCAGGGATATTCTGAATGGAAGCAAGCATCCCACTTTTCACAAGAATAGAAATTGGATGATTACCTCAAATTCTTAGAGATATTTGGGAGTTGATAAAATTTGCTAAACCTGGAAATGAAAAAAACGAATTCGGTGGTCACGCTTGACCTTGCATAATACTAAGATATAGTCAAAATCATTCTCTTTCTCACTTTTAATGCTCAAATGTTTGGTTAAATTGATTGGTTTGTGCATCCTCATACTTATTTTTTATGAATTGGGGAACAATTCACAGCTGAATTACGAATTGTGAACTGCTGCTAAATATTGTCCAGAACTGACCTGTAAATAGGTGGCTCTACTGATAGAAGAACTTCGGTGTCAGGAATAGTGGGCATCTACTATATCAAACTTTGTCCCGCTGGAACCACTGGAACAATTAACCACTGTAAAAAATGGAGTAGAAGACAAATCAATCCAGAGTCTCTACCTACGGAATAATAACAAAGAACAAAATCGATATCTTGAGAGAAATCAGAACAATGACCAACTAAAAGAATCTCCTCCATGAACTTCACAAACAATCCTGGATAGAAGACAATTTGAATAACAAAAATCAATTTTAAATGCACATAAAGATCGAAACCTGTTTACCAGCAGAGCCCCAAATCGTCCAATCGCTTCAATCCCTGGCAGAAAAAAACCAGAACAAGACTATCAACCAAACACAATGACAACATAAATCTATCCAAAATCTAAAACCAGCTGTCCCGGGTTTCCGATTGCAACAGAAATCAAAGTTCAACAACAAATATTATCATATCAAATTTTAGCAGACACGATCCTATCATTTCATGCAGGGAGCTAACATTTCAGATGCCACCCTATAACGAAACCAATTCCCTGCTCTTGTATGGGAGGATCACAAGGAATGAAAGCAATATGTATACCTAAACAATGAGGTTAAGGAAAAAAAACAAAAGAATAGAGATCAGGCAAAAGAAAACACTACACAAACACCAAAACCCTGACCAATACGATTTGCAACCGAAACAATCTATTTAAATTTTAAACAAAACCAGAAAAATTCAGAAAACGGTTACCTTCAGAGCTCCAAATTCATTCAATAGCTGGGAGCCCTAACAAGAAACCTAAACAAGAACAAAAATCACACACAGAAGACGAAATCAAAGCAAAATCCGAAAATCAACGAGCAATAGAAAAAAGAAAAAAGAAAAAAGAAACAGAGATAGAGATGGAGAATGAGACTGTTGCCTCAATGGACCTTCGTTCTTGGATCCTTCAGAGCTCCAAACTTCTTTAATGGCTCCGAGCCCAAGCAGAAAACCTGAACAAGAACACCGATCACACAAAGGGATAAGACAAAAATAAATCAACATATCAACACGAAACAGAGCTAACAGCGATTGACACAAACCCTAACAAAACCATGCTATCTGCCAAATGACGCTAAAGCTGCTGTGTTTCCCTCCTGGGCCTTATTATTTTGTAGTTGCAGAAAATTTTGTAATGCCACAACAGAGCTTGATCATCCTTGTTGCACAAAACGTTCTACGTCAAAAGGCAACCACGCAGAAACTGATAATTACAGCCATTTCAAAACAACAAAGAGAAATCCATACTTATGCCCAGGTCGATCATGAAAAGAGAAAAAAGAGAAAAGGAAACGAAAAGAAATTAAAGGAAATCCATTCCATTCCATTCGTAATCTCAAACCAACAAACATTCAAATTCAAGAATAGAGATCACGGCGTAGCAGTCAAATGCAATCAACGGGAACTTTCAAGAAGTATCTCAATGAGAAAAGAAAGAGAGAGAAATCAGAGAATTCGCAAGAAAATGAAAGAAACCCACACCTGATACCCCGATTGGGAGCAATTGCTCGGTGAACTACCTCGCTCCTGGATACGAGCTCTGAATTTTTATCCCGTGATAATCTAAGAAAAGGCATCAAGAATGAATTCGTTCAAATAAACCAGAAAGAAAGAAATTCAAACCCTTTCTTGGTACCAGGTAAGAATATGAAGGGGATCGGAGGGGAGGAGATGGGGATGAAGAAGAAGATGAACACGGAGTCGGCGAGCAAGACGAAGGAGAACTGCGCTTTACTTCCAGATTCGCGCGTGGTATTTGATTTCTGAACCTGTGATCCAAGGAAAGGCATCAATAACTCGTTCAAAAAACCAAAAAAACAATTTTAAAAAAAAACAAAGCGATCTCAAACCTTACTGCTTACCGTGTTAGATGATTAAGAGGGGGATCCGAGAGGAGACAACGGGGATGAAGAAGAGGAAGACGACGGTAAAGTAAGCTAGATTAACCAAAAAAAGGTTTACTTGATAAAGGAAGCTCCCATTGCTGGCAACCAAGAAATTTGAGTACACTGTAAATTCCAGATCAAAGCTGCAAGTGGAAAAATTGCAGGTAACATTATACAACACTATCCAATACAAGGAAACTAACAGTGAGCACATGCCTTAACTGGTTATCTGTGCAAAATGAATGCCTGTTTCTGCCTTTTCTACCAGATAATAAATACATATCGCTTTTCCGTTCTGCAGAAAATACAAGAACAATTTAGGACATAATAATTGGATAATCATCAGACTTATGCAGAACAAACAAAATCATTCGATTTTAGACAGAGTAGGTACTAGTTGAAGTGGCCCAGTACAATCACCTTGTCAATATGATGATCATCATGCCACTAACCTGCTCTCTGTACGAGCTAGGCAGAATATATCCCCCATTTGATTCAGCGTGTTGGTCATGTTGATCAATAGTTGGATTTGAAATGCTTGTGTAAATTAGGGACCATCTCACGATCCAAGGAAGATATGTATGCTGCAGAAGCAACATCAGCAGCTGCTGTGAGCAGGACACCAAGCGCCATCTATTTTCCTCTTCAACAACTTGGTGATGAGAAACAAGTTAAAATTCAGCAGTTCCCCCGTCGATAGATATGCTCTTAATAGTCATTATCAGCATGCCCATTTTCTGTGACGACAATCTGTATTTCAGTGTGCCTGAGGATGGAGGAAAAATTACATTTAGATGACTTATATATTGAAATGTCAAACAGAAAATGATGCAAGGAACATATGGATTACAGCTGAAGCCTAATATTGAATAGCAAAACAGGCAAACAGCAAAGAGTGGATAATTACATGAATTATCAGAGATGTAACAAAAGGTGCAATTTACACAATTCTCATGGTAAGTCTTCAAAACTTCTTTCAAGGCATAGCACATGAATAGGTAATCTGACACTTTTGACTCTCCCTACTTGACAATGATGCTACAGGGACCGATCCGTTCCAGGTTTGTCGTAGAGGATGAAAGACATGTTTCCTTTTGTGTTTCTAATTACCATTGCCAGTTCTATAACCTTCTTAAGAACATAAATGAACTTAATAAGAATCAAATAAAAAAATTGCCAGTTCGGACCATCAATTACATAAGCAAATGGGAATATTCTGCATCGTTAACACAATAAAGCATGCAATGAATTCTAAGGAAAAATAACAAAAGTTCAAGAATCCAAAAAAGGTTCATCCGTCCAACACAAATATGACATCAAAAATTACAGTATAATCCCAAAGGTCCATTTCTTTCAAAGAAAACCATATAATAACTAAAAATTATACACACTCAATAATCAAAACTGCATCCCATGTGAATATGACCAACAACAACCAAGGATCACATTCAATGCAGACAAACCCTCATTCAAGAATCCTGCTATAACAACATTTTTCACTCATCATACAAAAAAAATATTTCAAAAAATCACAAGCTGCCATCTAAAAATAAATCAAAATATCAACAAGAAACAGAGCTAACAGCGATTGACACAAACCCTAACAAAACCATGATATCTGCCAAATGACGCTAAAGCCGCTGTGTTTCCCTCCTGGGCCTTATTATTTTGTAGTTGCAGGACTTCTTGTAATGCCAGAACAGAGCTTTCTCATCCTTGTTGTACAAAAAGTTATACGTCAAAAGGGAACCGCACAGAAACTCATAATTATAGCCATTTCAAAACAACAAAGGGAAATCCATTCCATTCCATTCGTAATCTCAAACCAACAAACATTCAAATTCAAGAATAGAGATCACGGCGTAGCAGTCAAATGCAATCAACGGGAACTTTCAAGAAGTATCTCAATGAGAAAAGAAAGAGAGAGAAATCAGAGAATTCGCAAGAAAATGAAAGAAACCCACACCTGATACCCCGATTGGGAGCAATTGCTCGGTGAACTACCTCGCTCCTGGATACGAGCTCTGACTTTTTATCCCGTGATAATCTAAGAAACGGCATCAAGAATGAATTCGTTCAAATAAACCAGAAAGAAAGCAATTCAAACCCTTTCTTGGTACCAGGTAAGAATATGAAGGGGATCGGAGGGGAGGAGATGGGGATGAAGAAGAAGATGAACACGGAGTCGCGAGCAAGACGAAGGAGAACAGCGCTTTACTTCCAGATTCGCGCGTGGTATTTGATTTCTGAACCTGTGATCCAAGGAAAGGCATCAAGAACTCGTTCAAAAAACCAAAAAAAAAAAATTAACAAAAAAAAACAAAGCGATCTCAAACCTTACTGCTTACCGTGTTAGCTGATTAAGAGGGGGATCCGAGAGGAGAAAACGGGGATGAAGAAGAGGAAGACGACGGTAAAGTAAGCTAGCTTAACCAAAAAATGGTTTACCTGATAAAGGAAGCTCCCATTGCTGGCAACCAAGAAATTTGAGTACACTGTAAATTCCAGATCAAAGCTGCAAGTGGAAAAATTGCAGGTAACATTATACAACACTATCCAATACAAGGAAACTAGCAGAGAGCATGCCTTAACTGGTTATCAGTGCAAAATGAATGCCTGTTTCTGCCTTTTCTACCAGATAATAAATACATATCCCTTTTGCAATTCTGCAAAAATACAAGAACAATTTAGGACATAATCATTGGATGTATCATCAGACTTATGCAGAACAAAACAAAAAATCAGGCGATTTAGACAGAGTAGGTACTAGTTGGAAGTGGCCCCAAGTACACATCACCACTGGTCAATATGATGATCATCATGGCACTAAACGGCTCTCGTTAACAAGATGGTTTACCTGATAAAGGAAGCTCCCATTGCTGGCAACCAAGAAATTTGAGTACACTGTAAATTCCAGATCAAAGCTGCAAGTGGAAAAATTGCAGGTAACATTAGACAACACTATCCAATACAAGGAAACTAGCAGAGAGCATGCCTTAACTGGTTATCAGTGCAAAATGAATGCCTGTTTCTGCCTTTTCTACCATATAATAAAGACATATCCCTTTTGCATTCTGCAGAATATACAAGAATAATTTAGGACATAATAATTGGATAATCATCAGACTTATGCAGAGCAAACAAAATCATTCGATTTTAGACAGAGTAGGTACTAGTTGAAGTGGCCCAGTACAATCACCTTGTCAATATGATAATCATCATGCCACTAACCTGCTCTCTTAACCAAGAAAAGGTTTACCTGATAAAGGAAGCTCTCATTGCTGGCAACCAAGAAATTTGAGTACACTGTAAATTCCAGATCAAAGCTGCAAGTGGAAAAATTGCAGGTAACATTATACAACACTATCCAATACAAGGAAACTAGCAGAGAACATGCCTTACCTGGTTATCAGTGCAAAATGAATGCCTGTTTTTGCCTTCTCTACCAGATAATAAAGACATATCCCTTTTGTTGCATTCTGCAGAATATACAAGAACAATTTAGGACATAATAATTGGATAATCATCAGACTTATGCAGAACAAACAAAATCATTCGATTTTAGACACAGTAGGAACTAGTTGAAGTGGCCCAGTACAATCACCTTGTCAATATGATGATCATCATGCCACTAACCTGCTCTCTTATCCAAGAAAAGGTTTACCTGATAAAGGAAGCTCCCATTGCTGGCAACCAAGAAATTTGAGTACACTGTAAATTCTAGATCAAAGCTGCAAGTGGAGAAATTGCAGGTAACATTATACAACACTATCGAATACAAGGAAACTAGCAGAGAGTATGCCTTAACTGGTTATCAGTACAAAATGAATGCCTGTTTCTGCCTTTTCTACCAGATAATAAATACATATCCGTTTTGCATTCTGCAGAAAATACAAAAATAATTTAGGACATAATAATCAGATAATCATCAGCCTTATGCAGAACAAACAAAATCATTCGATTTTAGACAGAGTAGGCACTAGTTGAAGTGGCCCAGTACAATCACCTTGTCAATATGATGATCATCATGCCACTAACCTGCTCTATTAACCAAGAAAAGGTTTACCTGATAAAGGAAGCTCCCATCGCTGGCAACCAAGAAATTTGAGTACACTGTAAATTCCAGATCAAAGCTGCAAGTGGAAAAATTGCAGGTAACATTATACAACACTATCCAATACAAGGAAACTAGCAGAGAGCATGCCTTAACTGGTTATCAGTGCAAAATGAATGCCTGTTTCTGCCTTTCCTACCAGATAATAAATACATATCCCTTTTGCATTCTGCAGAAAATACAAGAACAATTTAGGACATAATAATTGGATAATCATCAGACTTATGCAGAACAAACAAAATCATTCGATTTTAGACAGAGTAGGTAGTAGTTGAAGTGGCCCAGTACAATCACCTTGTCAAAATATGATGATCATCATGCCACTAACCTGCTCTCTATACGAGCTAGGCAGAATATATCCCCCATTTGATTCAGCTTGTTGGTCATGTTGATCAATAGTTGGATTTGAACTGCTTGTGTAAATTAGGGACCATCTCACAATCCAAGGAAGATATGTATGCTGCAGAAGCAACATCAGCAGCTGACTGTGAGCAGGACACCAAGCGCCATCTATTTTCCTCTTCAACAACTTGGTGATGAGAAACAAGTTAAAATTCAGCAGTTCCCCCGTCGATAGATATGCTCTTAATAGTCATTATCAGCATGCCCATTTTCTGTGACGACAATCTGTATTTCAGTGTGCCTGAGGATGGAGGAAAAATTACATTTAGATGACTTATATATTGAAATGTCAAACAGAAAATGATGCAAGGAACATATGGATTACAGCTGAAGCCTAATATTGAAAAGAAAAACAGGCAAACAGCAAAGAGTGGATAATTACATGAATTATCAGAGATGTAACAAAAGGTGCAATTTACACAATTCTCATGGTAAGTCTTCAAAACTTCTTTCAAGGCATAGCACATGAATAGGTAATCTGACACTTTTGACTCTCCCTACTTGACAATGATGCTACAGAGACCGATCCGTTCCAGGTTTGTCGTAGAGGATGAAAGACATGTTTCCTTTTGTGTTTCTAATTACCATTGCCAGTTCTCTAACCTTCTTAAGAACATAAATGAACTTAATAAGAATCAAATAAAAAAATTGCCAGTTCGGACCATCAATTACTTAAGCAAAGGGGAATATTCTACATCGTTAACACAATAAAGCATGCAATGAATTCTAAGGAAAAATAACAAAAGTTCAAGAATCCAACAAAGGTTCGTCCGTCCAACACAAATATGACATCAAAAATTACAGTATAATCCCAAAGGTCCATTTCTGTCAAAGAAAACCATATAATAACTAAAAATTATACACACTCAATAATCAAAACTGCATCCCATGTGAATATGACCAACAACAACCAAGGATCACATTCAATGCAGACAAACCCTCATTCAAGAATCCTGCTATAACAACATTTTTCACTCATCAGACGAAAAAAATATTTCAAAAAATCACAAGCTGCCATCTAAAAATAAATCAAAATATCAACAAGAAATAGAGCTAACAGCGATTGACACAAATCCTAACAAAACCATGATATCTGCCAAATGACGCTCAAGCTGTTGTGTTTCCCTCCCGGGCCTTATTATTTTTGTAGTTGCAGGAATTTTTGTAATGCCAGAACAGAGCTTTCTCGTCCTTGTTGTACAAAAAGTTATACGTCAAAAGGGAACCACACAGAAACTCATAATTATAGCCATTTCCAAACAACAAAGGGAAATCCATTCCATTCCATTCGTAATCTCAAACCAACTAACATTCAAATTCAAGAATAGAGATCACGGCGTAGCAGTCAAATGCAATCAACGGGAACTTTCAAGAAGTATCTCAATGAGAAAAGAAAGAGAGAGAAATCAGAGAATTCGCAAGAAAATGAAAGAAACCCACACCTGATACCCCGATTGGGAGCAATTGCTCGGTGAACTACCTCGCTCCTGGATACGAGCTCTGACTTTTTATCCCGTGATAATCTAAGAAAAGGCATCAAGAATGAATTCGTTCAAATAAACCAGAAAGAAAGCAATTCAAACCCTTTCTTGGTACCAGGTAAGAATATGAAGGGGATCGGAGGGGAGGAGATGGGGATGAAGAAGAAGATGAACACGGAGTCGGCGAGCAAGACGAAGGAGAACAGCGCTTTACTTCCAGATTCGCGCGTGGTATTTGATTTCTGAACCTGTGATCCAAGGAAAGGCATCAAGAACTCGTTCAAAAAACCAAAAAAAAAAATTTTTTTTAAAAAGAAAGCGATCTCAAACCTTACTGCTTACCGTGTTAGATGATTAAGAGGGGGATCCGAGAGGAGACAACGGGGATGAAGAAGAGGAAGACGACGGTAAAGTAAGCTAGCTTAACCAAAAAAAGGTTTACCTGATAAAGGAAGCTCCCATTGCTGGCAACCAAGAAATTTGAGTACACTGTAAATTCCAGATCAAAGCTGCAAGTGGAAAAATTGCAGGTAACATTATACAACACTATCCAATACAAGGAAACTAGCAGAGAGCATGCCTTAACTGGTTATCAGTGCAAAATGAATGCCTGTTTCTGCCTTTTCTACCAGATAATAAATACATATCCCTTTTGCATTCTGCAGAATATACAAGAACAATTTAGGACATAATAATTGGATAATCATCAGACTTATGCAGAACAAACAAAATCATTCGATTTTAGACAGAGTAGGTACTAGTTGAAGTGGCCCAGTACAATCACATTGTCAATATGATGATCATCATGCCACTAACCTGCTCTCTTAACCAAAAAAAGGTTTACCTGATAAAGGAAGCTCCCATCGCTGGCAACCAAGAAATTTGAGTGCACTGTAAATTCCAGACCAAAGCTGCAAGTGGAAAAATTGCAGGTAACATTATACAACACTATCCAACACAAGGAAACTAGCAGAGAGCATATGCCTTAACTAGTTATCAGTGCAAAATGAATGCCTGTTTCTGCCTTTTCTACCAGATAATAAAGACATATCCCTTTTGCGTTCTGCAGAAAATACAAGAACAATTTAGGACATAATAATTGGATAATCATCAGACTTATACAGAACAAACAAACTCATTCGATTTTAGACAGAGTAGATACTAGTTGAAGTGGCCCAGTACAATCACCTTGTCAATATGATGATCATCATGCCACTAACCTGCTCTCTTAACCAAAAAAAGGTTACCTGATAAAGGAAGCTCCCATTGCTGGCAACCAAGAAATTTGAGTAGACTGTAAATTCCAGATCAAAGCTGCAAGTGGAAAAATTGCAGGTAACAATATACAACACTATCCAATACAAGGAAACTAGCAGTGAGCATGCCTTAACTGGTTATCTGTGCAAAATGAATGCCTGTTTCTGCCTTTTCTACCAGATAATAAATACATATCCCTTTTACATTCTGCAGAAAATACAAGAACAATTTAGGACATAATAATTGGATAATCATCAGACTTATGCATAACAAACAAAATCATTCGATTTTGGACAGAGTAGGTACTAGTTGAAGTGGCCCAGTACAATCACCTTGTCAATATGATGATCATCATGCCACTAACCTGCTCTCGTAACCAAAAAAAGGTTTACCTGATAAAGGAAGCTCCCATTGCTGGCAACCAAGAAATTTGAGCACACTGTAAATTCCAGATCAAAGCTGCAAGTGGAGAAATTCCAGGTAACATTAGACAACACTATCCAATACAAGGAAACTAGCAAAAAGCATGCCTTAACTGGTTATCAGTGCAAAATGAATGCCTGTGTCTGCCTTTTCTACCAGATAATAAATACATATCCCTTTTGCATTCTGCAGAATATACAAGAACAATTTAGGACATAATAATTGGATAATCATCAGACTTATGCAGAACAAACAAAATCATTCGTTTTTAGACAGAGTAGATACTAGTTGAAGTGGCCCAGTACAATCACCTTGTCAATATGATGATCATCATGCCACTAACCTGCTCTCTTAACCAAGAAAAGGTTTACCTTATAAAGGAAGCTCCCATTGCTGGCAACCAAGAAATTTGAGTACACTGTAAATTCCATATCAAAGCTGCAAGGGGAAAAATTGCAGGTAACATTATACGACACTATCCAATACAAGGAAACTAGCAGTGAGCATGCCTTAAATGGTTATTAGTGCAAAATGAATGCCTGTTTCTGCCTTTTCTACCAGATAATAAAGATATATCCCTTTTGCATTCTGCAGAAAATACAAGAACAATTTAGGACATAATAATTGGATAATCATCAGACTTATGCAGAACAAACAAAATCATTCGATTTTAGACAGAGTAGGTACTAGTTGAAGTGGCCCAGTACAATCACCTTGTCAATATGATGATCATCATGCCACTAACCTGCTCTCTTAACCAAGAAAAGGTTTACCTGATAAAGGAAGCTCCCATTGCTGGCAACCAAGAAATTTGAGTACACGGTAAATTCCAGATCAAAGCTGCAAGTGGAAGAATTGGAGGTAACATTAGACAACACTATCCAATACAAGGAAACTAGCAGAGAGCATGCCTTATCGGGTTATCAGTGCAAAATGAATGCCTGTTTCTGCCTTTTCTACCAGATAATAAATACATATCCCTTTTGCATTCTGCAGAATATACAAGAACAATTTAGGACATAATAATTGGATAATCATCAGACTTATGCAGAACAAACAAAATCATTCGATTTTAGACAGAGTAAGTACTAGTTGAAGTGGCCCAGTACAATCACCTTGTCAATATGATGATCATCATGCCACTCTCTTAACCAAAAAAAGGTTTACCTGATAAAGGAAGCTCTCATTGCTGGCAACCAAGAAATTTGAGTACACTGTAAATTCCAGATCAAAGCTGCAAGTGTAAAAATTGCAGGTAACATTATACAACACTATCCAATACAAGGAAACTAGCAGTGAGCATGCCTTAACTGGTTATCAGTGCAAAATGAATGCCTGTTTTTGCCTTTTCTACCAGATAATAAATACATATACCTTTTGCATTCTGCAGAAAATACAAGAATAATTTAGGACATAATAATTGGATAATCATCAGATTTATGCAGAACAAACAAAATCATTCGATTTAAGACAGAGTAGGTACTAATTGAAGTGGCCCAGTACAATCACCTTGTCAATATGATGATCATCATGGCACTAACCTACTCTCTTAAACAAAAAAAGGTTTACCTGATAAAGGAAGCTCCCATTGCTGGCAACCAAGAAATTTGAGTACACTGTAAATTCCAGATCAAAGCTGCAGGTGGAAAAATTGCAGGTAACATTATACAACACTATCCAATACAAGGAAACTAGCAGTGAGCATATGCCTTAACTGGTTATCTGTGCAAAATGAATGCCTGTTTCTGCCTTTTCTACCAGATAATAAATACATATCGCTTTTCCATTCTGCAGAAAATACAAGAACAATTTAGGACATAATAATTGGATAAGCATCAGACTTATTCATAACAAACAAAATCATTCGATTTTAGACAGAGTAGGTACTAGTTGAAGTGGCCCAGTACAATCACCTTGTCAATATGATGATCATCATGCCACTAACCTGCTCTCTTAACCAAAAAAAGGTTTACCTGATAAAGGAAGCTCCCATTGCTGGCAACCAAGAAATTTGAGTACACTGTAAATTCCAGATCAAAGCTGCAAGTGGAAAAATTGCAGGTAACATTATACAGCACTATCCAATACAAGGAAACTAGCAGTGAGCATGCCTTAACTGGTTATCAGTGCAAACTGAATGCCTGTTTCTGCCTTTTCTACCAGATAATAAATACATATCCGTTTTGCATTCTGCAGAAAATACAAGAACAATTTAGGACATAATAATTGGATAATCATCAGACTTATGCAGAACAAACAAAATCATTCGATTTTAGACAGAGTAGGTACTAGTTGAAGTGGCCCAGTACATTCACCTTGTCAATATGATGATCATCATGCCACTAACCTACTCTCTTAACCAAGAAAAGGTTTACCTGATAAAGGAAGCTCCCATCGCTGGCAACCAAGAAATTTGAGTACACTGTAAATTCCAGATCAAAGCTGCAAGTGGAAAAATTGCAGATAACATTACACAACACTATCCAATACAAGGAAACGAGCAGTGAGCATGCATTAACTGGTTATCAGTGCAAAATGAATGCCTGTTTCTGCCTTTTCTACCAGATAATAAAGACATATCCCTTTTGCATTCTGCAGAAAATACAAGAACAATTTAGGACATAATAATTAGATAATCATCAGACTTATGCTGAACAAACAAAATCATTCGATTTTAGACAGAGTAGGTACTAGTTGAAGTGGCCCAGTACAATCACCTTGTCAATATGATGATCATCATGCCACTGACCTGCTCTCTATACGAGCTAGGCAGAATATATCCCCCATTTGATTCAGCGTGTTGGTCATGTTGATCAATAGTTGGATTTGAAATGCTTGTGTAAATTAGGGACCATCTCACGATCCAAGGAAGATATGTATGCTACAGAAGCAACATCAGCAGCTGACTGTGAGCAGGACACCAAGCGCCATCTATTTTCCTCTTCAACAACTTGGTGATGAGAAATAAGTTAAAATTCAGCAGTTCCCCCATCGATAGATATGCTCTTAATAGTCATTATCAGCATGTAAAGCAACATGCCCATTTTCTGTGACAACAATCTGTATTTCAGTGTGCCTGAGGATGGAGGAAAAATTACCTTTAGATGACTTATATATTGAAATGTCAAACAGAAAATGATGCAAGGAACATATGGATTACAGCTGAAGCCTAATATTGAAAAGCAAAACAGGCAAACAGCAAAGAGTGGATAATTACATGAATTATCAGAGATGTAACAAAAGGTTCAATTTACACAATTCTCATGGTAAGTCTTCAAAACTTCTTTCAAGGCATAGCACATTAATAGGTAATATGACACTTTTGACTCTCCATACTTGACAATGATGCTACAGAGACCGATCCGTTCCAGGTTTGTCGTAGAGGATGAAAGACATGTTTCCTTTTGTGTTTCTAATTACCATTGCCAGTTCTATAACCTTCTTAAGAACATAAATGAACTTAATAAGAATCAAATAAAAAAATTGCCAGTTCGGACCATCAATTAATTAAACAAGGGGGGATAATCTACATCGTTAACACAATAAAGCATGCAATGAATTCTAAGCAAAAATAACAAAAGTTCAAGAATCCAAAAAAGGTTCATCCGTCCAACACAAATATGACATCAAAAATTACAGTATAATCCCAAAGGTCCATTTCTTGCAAAGAAAACCATAATAACTAAAAATTATGCACATTTAGGTAGAGTCTCAAAAATCAAAACTGCATCCCATGTGAATATGACCAACAACAACCAAGGATCACATTCAATGCAGACAAACCCTCATTCAAGAATCCTGCTCCATGCAATATAACAACATTTTTCACTCATCATACAAAAAAAATATTTCAAAAAATCACAAGCTGCCATCTAAAACATTAAATTTCCTAATCTAGAATGCAACTACAAAATCAATGAATCCACTGATTCAAAATCTGAGAACTAGAATGACTGAAAAAACCTACAAATGGAAAGATGGGCCCATCCAAAACATTCAATTCCCTAAACAGTGACAGACAGCCGCGTCACCAATGAATCTGCTGATTCAAGAGCTGAGAACCAAAACAACCAGAAAAACTTACAAACTGAAAGGTAGACCCAAGAGCATACCTGTCGATGTTCAAGTAATAAACTCTCATTCACTTATATATCCAACAACTGACCAAGAATCGCATCTGATACTAATAATGAAATAAACCCTCGTCAAAGAATTACATTCCATGCAAATGTAACCTTACATACCTGCAAATGTAATTTTACATTCTATACAAATGGAAGAAGAGAAATAGAAATACCAGTCACTAGCATTTGCAAACAACAACATTTCAAACAAACTAGAACCACATCCAATTCCCAAAAAAGATTATTAAATCATAGAGGCAACAAAACATCAAGATAAACATATCATGCCCAATCCACTAAATTAATGTAAAATTCTTACTGCTAAAACATTGTAAACGATGCATCAAAATATTTGGACAGATTCAAAGGTTTCTAAGGTCACATAATGGTGGAAAATATATATTTGCGGATCAATGATGAAAGAACTTCATAGTTTTTTATTTCTAGGATCAAAAAAGCAGAGAAACCCTACTAATCAGCCTACTATATAGCTGAAATTCCTAACCGACTTGGACTCTAATTTGGGTTTATCTCATACTCCATTTACATAATATCAAAGTTTCCTTACTTGAGTAAACTGTAAATTCCAGATCAAAGCTGCAAGTGGAAAAATTGCAGGTAACATTATACACCACTATCCAATACAAGGAAACTAGCAGTGAGCACATGCCTTAACTGGTTATCTGTGCAAAATGAATGCCTGTTTCTGCCTTTTCTACCAGATAATAAATACATATCGCTTTTCCGTTCTGCAGAAAATACAAGAACAATTTAGGACATAATAATTGGATAATCATCAGACTTATGCAGAACAAACAAAATCATTCGATTTTAGACAGAGTAGGTACTAGTTGAAGTGGCCCAGTACAATCACCTTGTCAATATGATGATCATCATGCCACTGACCTGCTCTCTATACGAGCTAGGCAGAATATATCCCCCATTTGATTCAGCGTGTTGGTCATGTTGATCAATAGTTGGATTTGAAATGCTTGTGTAAATTAGGGACCATCTCACGATCCAAGGAAGATATGTATGCTGCAGAAGCAACATCAGCAGCTGACTGTGAGCAGGACACCAAGCGCCATCTATTTTCCTCTTCAACAACTTGGTGATGAGAAACAAGTTAAAATTCAGCAGTTCCCCCGTCGATAGATATGCTCTTAATAGTCATTATCAGCATGCCCATTTTCTGTGGCGATAATCTGTATTTCAGTGTGCCTGAGGATGGAGGAAAATTTACATTTAGATGACTTATATATTGAAATGTCAAACAGAAAATGATGCAAGGAACATATGGATTACAGCTGAAGCCTAATATTGAAAAGCAAAACAGGCAAACAGCAAAGAGTGGATAATTACATGAATTATCAGAGATGCAACAAAAGGTGCAATTTACACAATTCTCATGGTAAGTCTTCAAAACTTCTTTCAAGGCATAGCACATGAATAGGTAATCTGACACTTTTGACTCTCCCTACTTGACAATGATGCTACAGAGACCGATCCGTTCCAGGTTTGTCGTAGAGGATGAAAGACATGTTTCCTTTTGTGTTTCTAATTACCATTGCCAGTTCTCTAACCTTCTTAAGAACATAAATGAACTTAATAAGAATCAAATAAAAAAATTGCCAGTTCGGACCATCAATTACTTAAGCAAAGGGGAATATTCTCAATAGTTAACACAATAAAGCATGCAATGAATTCTAAGGAAAAATAACAAAAGTTCAAGAATCCAACAAAGGTTCATCCGTCCAACACAAATATGACATCAAAAATTACAGTATAATCCCAAAGGTCCATTTCTTTCAAAGAAAACCATACAATAACTAAAAATTATACACACTCAATAATCAAAACTGCATCCCATGTGAATATGACCAACAACAACCAAGGATCACATTCAATGCAGACAAACCCTCATTCAAGAATCCTGCTATAACAACATTTTTCACCCATCATACAAAAAAAATATTTCAAAAAATCACAAGCTGCCATCAAAAAATAAATCAAAATATCAACAAGAAACAGAGCTAACAGCGATTGACACAAACCCTAACAAAACCATGATATCTGCCAAATGACGCTAAAGCTGCTGTGTTTCCCTCCTGGGCCTTATTTTTTTTGTAGTTGCAGGAATTTTTGTAATGCCAGAACAGAGCTTTCTCATCCTTGTTGTACAAAAAGTTATACGTCAAAAGGGAACCGCACAGAAACTCATAATTATAGCCATTTCAAAACAACAAAGGGAAATCCATTCCATTCCATTCGTAATCTCAAACCAACAAACATTCAAATTCAAGAATAGAGATCACGGCGTAGCAGTCAAATGCAATCAACGGGAACTTTCAAGAAGTATCTCAATGAGAAAAGAAAGAGAGAGAAATCAGAGAATTCGCAAGAAAATGAAAGAAACCCACACCTGATACCCCGATTGGGAGCAATTGCTCGGTGCACTACCTCGCTCCTGGATACGAGCTCTGACTTTTTATCCCGTGATAATCTAAGAAAAGGCATCAAGAATGAATTCGTTCAAATAAACCAGAAAGAAAGCAATTCAAACCCTTTCTTGGTACCAGGTAAGAATATGAAGGGGATCGGAGGGGAGGAGATGGGGATGAAGAAGAAGATGAACACGAGCAAGACGAAGGAGAACAGCGCTTTACTTCCAGATTCACGCGTGGTATTTGATTTCTGAACCTGTGATCCAAGGAAAGGCATCAAGAACTCGTTCAAAAAACCAAAAAAAAAAATTTTTTTTAAAAAGAAAGCGATCTCAAACCTTACTGCTTACCGTGTTAGATGATTAAGAGGGGGATCCGAGAGGAGACAATGGGGATGAAGAAGAGGAAGACGACGGTAAAGTAAGCTAGCTTAACCAAAAAAAGGTTTACCTGATAAAGGAAGCTCCCATTGCTGGCAACCAAGAAATTTGAGTACACTGTAAATTCCATATCAAAGCTGCAAGAGGAAAAATTGCAGGTAACATTATACAACACTATCCAATACAAGGAAACTAGCAGTGAGCATGCCTTAACTGGTTATCAGTGCAAAATGAATGCCTGTTTCTGCCTTTTCTACTAGATAATAAATACATATCCCTTTTGCATTCTGCAGAATATACAAGAACAATTTAGGACATAATAATTGGATAATCATCAGACTTATGCAGAACAAACAAAATAATTCGATTTTAGACAGAGTAGGTACTAGTTGAAGTGGCCCAGTACAATCCCCTTGTCAATATGATGATCATCATGCCACTAACCTGCTCTCTTAACCAAGAAAAGGTTTACCTGATAAAGGAAGCCCCCATTGCTGGCAACCAAGAAATTTGAGTACACTGTAAATTCCAGATCAAAGCTGCAAGTGGAAAAATTGCAGGTAACATTATACAAAACTATCCAATACAAGGAAACTAGCAGTGAGCATGCCTTAACTGGTTATCAGTGCAAAATGAATGCCTGTTTCTGCCTTTTCTACCATATAATAAATACATATCGCTTTTGCATTCTGCAGAAAATACAAGAATATTTAGGACATAATATTGGATAATCATCAGACTTATGCAGAACAAAACAAAATCATTCGATTCTTAGACAGAGTAGTAACGAGATTGAAGTGGCCCAGTACAATCACCTTGTCAATATGATGATCATCATGCCACTAACCAGCTCTCTTAAACAAAAAAAGGTTTACCTGATAAAGGAAGCTCCCATTGTTGGCAACCAAGAAATTTGAGTACACTGTAAATTCCAGATCAAAGCTGCAAGTGGAAAAATTGCAGGTAACATTATACAGCACTATCCAATACAAGGAAACTAGCAGTGAGCATGCCTTAACTGGTTATCAGTGCAAACTGAATGCCTGTTTCTGCCTTTTCTACCAGATAATAAATACATATCCGTTTTGCATTCTGCAGAAAATACAAGAACAATTTAGGACATAATAATTGGATAATCATCAGACTTATGCAGAACAAACAAAATCATTCGATTTTGGACAGAGTAGGTACTAGTTGAAGTGGCCCAGTACAATCACCTTGTCAATATGATGATCATCATGCCACTAACCTGCTCTCTTAACCAAGAACAGGTTTACCTGATAAAGGAAGCTCCCATTGCTGGCAACCAAGAAATTTGAGTACACTGTAAATTCCAGATCAAAGCTGCAAGTGGAAAAATTGCAGATAACATTATACGACACTATCCAATACAAGGAAACGAGCAGTGAGCATGCATTAACTGGTTATCAGTGCAAAATGAATGCCTGTTTCTGCCTTTTCTACCAGATAATAAAGACATATCCCTTTTGCATTCTGCAGAAAATACAAGAACAATTTAGGACATAATAATTAGATAATCATCAGACTTATGCTGAACAAACAAAATCATTCGATTTTAGACAGAGTAGGTACTAGTTGAAGTGGCCCAGTACAATCACCTTGTCAATATGATGATCATCATGCCACTGACCTGCTCTCTATACGAGCTAGGCAGAATATATCCCCCATTTGATTCAGCGTGTTGGTCATGTTGATCAATAGTTGGATTTGAAATGCTTGTGTAAATTAGGGACCATCTCACGATCCAAGGAAGATATGTATGCTGCAGAAGCAACATCAGCAGCTGACTGTGAGCAGGACACCAAGCGCCATCCTATTTCCTCTTCAACAACTTGGTGATAGAATACAGTTAAATTCAGCAGTTCCCCCCCTACCCGTCGAGAGATTGCTCGTAAGAGTCCATTAATCAGCATGCGCCATGTTCTGTGCGACAAGCTTATTTCAGTGTGCCATGAGGATGGAGGAAATTACATTAGATGACTTATATATTGAAATGTCAAACAAAATGATGCAAGGAACATAATGATTACTATACAGCTGAAGCATATATTGAAAACAAAACAAGGCAAACAGTCAAAGAGTGGAATAATTCATGAATATCAGAGATGTAACAAGGTGCAATTTACACATTCTCATGGTAAGTCTCTTCAAAACTTCTTTCAAGGCATAGCACATTAATAGGTAATCTGACACTTTTGACTCTCCCTACTTGACAATGATGCTACAGAGACCGATCCGTTCCAGGTTTGTCGTAGAGGATGAAAGACATGTTTCCTTTTGTGTTTCTAATTACCATTGCCAGTTCTATAACCTTCTTAAGAACATAAATGAACTTAATAAGAATCAAATAAAAAAATTGCCAGTTCGGACCATCAATTACTTAAGCAAAGGGGAATATTCTACATCGTTAACACAATAAAGCATGCAATGAATTCTAAGGAAAAATAACAAAAGTTCCATAATCCAAAAAAGGTTCATCCGTCCAACACAAATATGACATCAAAAATTACAGTATAATCCCAAAGGTCCATTTCTCTCAAAGAAAACCATATAATAACTAAAAATTATACACACTCAATAATCAAAACTGCATCCCATGTGAATATGACCAACAACAACCAAGGATCACATTCAATGCAGACAAACCCTCATTCAAGAATCCTGCTATAACAACATTTTTCACTCATCATACAAAAACAATATTTCAAAAAATCACAAGCTGCCATCTAAAAATAAATCAAAATATCAACAAGAAACAGAGCTAACAGCGATTGACACAAACCCTAACAAAACCATGATATCTGCCAAATGACGCTAAAGCTGCAGTGTTTCCCTCCTGGGCCTTATTTTTTTTGTAGTTGCAGGAATTTTTGTAATGCCAGAACAGAGCTTTCTCGTCCTTGTTGTACAAAAAGTTATACGTCAAAAGTGAACCGCACAGAAACTCATAATTATAGCCATTTCAAAACAACAAAGGGAAATCCATTCCATTCCATTCGTAATCTCAAACCAACTAACATTCAAATTCAAGAATAGAGATCACGGCGTAGCAGTCAAATGCAATCAACGTGAACTTTCAAGAAGTATCTCAATGAGAAAAGAAAGAGAGGGAAATCAGAGAATTCGCAAGAAAATGAAAGAAACCCACACCTGATACCCCGATTGGGAGCAATTGCTCGGTGAACTACCTCGCTCCTGGATACGAGCTCTGACTTTTTATCCCGTGATAATCTAAGAAAAGGCATCAAGAATGAATTCGTTCAAATAAACCAGCAAGAAAGCAATTCAAACCCTTTCTTGGTACCAGGTAAGAATATGAAGGGGATCCGAGGGGAGGAGATGGGGATGAAGAAGAAGATGAACACGGAGTCGGCGAGCAAGACGAAGGAGAACAGCGCTTCACTTCCAGATTCGCGCGTGGTATTTGATTTCTGAACCTGTGATCCAAGGAAAGGCATCAAGAACTCGTTCAAAAAACCAAAAAAAAAAAATTTTTTTAAAAAAGAAAGCGATCTCAACCTTACTGCTTACCGTGTTAGATGATTAAGAGGGGGATCCGAGAGGAGACAACGGGGATGAAGAAGAGGAAGACGACGGTAAAGTAAGCTAGCTTAACCAAAAAAAGGTTTACCTGATAAAGGAAGCTCCCATTGCTGGCAACCAAGAAATTTGAGTACACTGTAAATTCCAGATCAAAGCTGCAAGTGGAAAAATTGCAGGTAACATTATACAACACTATCCAATACAAGGAAACTAGCAGAGAGCATGCCTTAACTGGTTATCAGTGCAAAATGAATGCCTGTTTCTGCCTTTTCTACCAGATAATAAATACATATCCCTTTTGCATTCTGCAGAAAATACAAGAATAATTTAGGACATAATAATTGGATAATCATCAGACTTATGCAGAACAAACAAAATCATTCGATTTTAGACAGAGTAGGTACTAGTTGAAGTGGCCCAGTACAATCACCTTGTCAATATGATGATCATCATGCCACTAACCTGCTCTCTTAACCAAAAAAGGTTTACCTGATAAAGGAAGCTCCCATTGCTGGCAACCAAGAAATTTGAGTACACTGTAAATTCCAGATCAAAGCTGCAAGTGGAAAAATTGCAGGTAACATTATACAACACTATCCAATACAAGGAAACTAGCAGAGAGCATGCCTTAACTGGTTATCAGTGCAAAATGAATGCCTGTTTCTTGCCTTTTCTACCAGATAATAAAGACATATCCCTTTTGCATTCTGCAGAATATACAAGAACAATTTAGGACATAATAATTGGATAATCATCAGACTTATGCAGAACAAACAAAATCATTCGATTTTAGACAGAGTAGGTAACTAGTTGAAGTGGCCCAGTACAATCACCTTGTCAATATGATGATCATCATGCCACTAACCTGCTCTCTTAACCAAGAAAAGGTTTACCTGATAAAGGAAGCTCCCATTGCTGGCAACCAAGAAATTTGAGTACACTGTAAATTCTAGATCAAAGCTGCAAGTGGAGAAATTGCAGGTAACATTATACAACACTATCGAATACAAGGAAACTAGCAGAGAGTATGCCTTAACTGGTTATCAGTACAAAATGAATGCCTGTTTCTGCCTTTTCTACCAGATAATAAATACATATCCGTTTTGCATTCTGCAGAAAATACAAAAATAATTTAGGACATAATAATCAGATAATCATCAGCCTTATGCAGAACAAACAAAATCATTCGATTTTAGACAGAGTAGGCACTAGTTGAAGTGGCCCAGTACAATCACCTTGTCAATGTGATGATCATCATGCCACTAACCTGCTCTCTTAACCAAAAAAATGTTTACCTGATAAAGGAAGCTCCCATTGCTGGCAACCAAGAAATTTGTGTACACTATAAATTCCAAATCAAAGCTGCAAGTCGAGAAATTGCAGGTAACATTATACAACACTATCCAATACAAGGAAACAAGCAGAGAGCATGCCTTAACTGGTTATCAGTGCAAAATGAATACCTGTTTCTGCCTTTTCTACCAGATAATAAATACATATCCCTTTTGCATTCTGTAGAAAATACAAGAACAATTTAGGACATAATAATTGGATAATCATCAGACTTATGCAGAACAAACAAAATCATTCAATTTTAGACAGAGTACGTACTAGTTGAAGTGGCCCGGTACAATCACCTTGTCAATATGATGATCATCATGCCACTAACCTGCTCTCTATACGAGCTAGGCAGAATATATCCCCCATTTGATTTAGCGTGTTGGTCATGTTGATCAATAGTTGGATTTGAAATGCTTGTGTAAATTAGGGACCATCTCACGATCCAAGGAAGATATGTATGCTGCAGAAGCAACATCAGCAGCTGACTGTGAGCAGGACACCAAGCGCCATCTATTTTCCTCTTCAACAACTTGGTGATGAGAAACAAGTTTAAATTCAGCGGTTCCCCCGTCGATAGATATGCTCTTAATAGTCATTATCAGCATGCCCATTTTCTGTAGCGACAATCTGTATTTCAGTGTGCCTGAGGATGGAGGAAAAATTACATTTAGATGACTTATATATTGAAATGTCAAACAGAAAATGATGCAAGGAACATATGGATTACAGCTGAAGCCTAATATTGAAAAGCAAAACAGGCAAACAGCAAAGAGTGGATAATTACATGAATTATCAGAGATGTAACAAAAGGTGCAATTTACACAATTCTCATGGTAAGTCTTCAAAACTTCTTTCCAGGCATAGCACATGAATAGGTAATCTGACACTTTTGACTCTCCCTACTTGACAATGATGCTACAGAGACCGATCCGTTCCAGGTCTGTCGTAGAGGATGAAAGACATGTTTCCTTTTGTGTTTCTAATTACCATTGCCAGTTCTCTAACCTTCTTAAGAACATAAATGAACTTAATAAGAATCAAATAAAAAAATTGCCAGTTCGGACCATCAATTACTTAAGCAAACGGGAATATTCTACATCGTTAACACAATAAAGCATGCAATGAATTCTAAGGAAAAATAACAAAAGTTCAAGAATCCAACAAAGGTTCATCCGTCCAACACAAATATGACATCAAAAATTACAGTATAATCCCAAAGGTCCATTTCTGTCAAAGAAAACCATATAATAACTAAAAATTATACACACTCAATAATCAAAACTGCATCCCATGTGAATATGACCAACAACAACCAAGGATCACATTCAATGCAGACAAACCCTCATTCAAGAATCCTGCTATAACAACATTTTTCACTCATCATACAAAAAAAATATTTCAAAAAATCACAAGCTGCCATCTAAAAATAAATCAAAATATCAACAAGAAACAGAGCTAACAGCGATTGACACAAACCCTAACAAAACCATGATATCTGCCAAATGAGCTAAAGCTGCTGTGTTTCCCTCCTGGGCCTTATTATTTTGTAGTTGCAGGAATTTTTGTAATGCCAGAACAGAGCTTTCTCGTCCTTGTTGTACAAAAAGTTATACGTCAAAAGGGAACCACAGAAACTCATAATTATAGCCATTTCAAAACAACAAAGGGAAATCCATTCCATTCCATTCGTAATCTCAAACCAACTAACATTCAAATTCAAGAATAGAGATCACGGCGTAGCAGTCAAATGCAATCAACGGGAACTTTCAAGAAGTATCTCGATGAGAAAAGAAAGAGAGAGAAATCAGAGAATTCGCAAGAAAATGAAAGAAACCCACACCTGATACCCCGATTGGGAGCAATTGCTCGGTGAACTACCTCGCTCCTGGATACGAGCTCTGACTTTTTATCCCGTGATAATCTAAGAAAAGGCATCAAGAATGAATTCGTTCAAATAAACCAGAAAGAAAGCAATTCAAACCCTTTCTTGGTACCAGGTAAGAATATGAAGGGGATCGGAGGGGAGGAGATGGGGATGAAGAAGAAGATGAACACGGAGTCGGCGAGCAAGACGAAGGAGAACAGCGCTTTACTTCCAGATTCGCGCGTGGTATTTGATTTCTGAACCTGTGATCCAAGGAAAGGCATCAAGAACTCGTTCAAAAAACCAAAAAAAAAAATTTTTTTTTAAAAAGAAAGCGATCTCAACACTTACTGCTTACCGTGTTAGATGATTAAGAGGGGGATCCGAGAGGAGACAACGGGGATGAAGAAGAGGAAGACGACGGTAAAGTAAGCTAGCTTAACCAAAAAAAGGTTTACCTGATAAAGGAAGCTCCCATTGCTGGCAACCAAGAAATTTGACTACACTGTAAATTCCAGATCAAAGCTGCAAGTGGAAAAATTGCAGGTAACATTATACAACACTATCCAATACAAGGAAACTAGCAGTGAGCATGCCTTAACTGGTTATCAGTGCAAAATGAATGCCTGTTTCTGCCTTTTCTACCAGATAATAAATACATATCCCTTTGGCATTCTGCAGAAAATACAAGAATAATTTAGGACATAATAATTGGATAATCATCAGACTTATGCAGAACAAACAAAATCATACGATTTTAGACAGAGTAGGTACTAGTTGAAGTGGCCCAGTACAATCACCTTGTCAATATGATGATCATCATGCCACTAACCTGCTCTCTTAACCAAGAAAAGGTTTACCTGATAAAGGAAGCTCCCATTGCTGGCAACCAAGAAATTTGAGTACACTGTAAATTCCAGATCAAAGCTGCAAGTGGAAAAATTGCAGGTAACATTAGACAACACTATCCAATACAAGGAAACTAGCAGAGAGCATGCCTTAACTGGTTATCAGTGCAAAATGAATGCCTGTTTCTGCCTTTTCTACCAGATAATAAATACATATCCCTTTTGCATTCTGCAGAATATACAAGAACAATTTAGGACATAATAATTGGATAATCATCAGACTTATGCAGAACAAACAAAATCATTCGATTTTAGACAGAGTAGATACTAGTTGAAGTGGCCCAGTACAATCACCTTGTCAATATGATGATCATCATGCCACTAACCTGCTCTCTTAACCAAGAAAAGGTTTACCTGATAAAGGAAGCTCCCATTTCTGGCAACCAAGAAATTTGAGTACACTGTAAATTCCAGATCAAAGCTGCAAGTGGAAAAATTGCAGGTAACATTATACAACACTATCCAATACAAGGAAACTAGCGGTGAGCATGCCTTAACTGGTTATCAGTGCAAAATGAATGCTTGTTTCTGCCTTTTCTACCAGATAATAAATACATATCCCTTTTGCATTCTGCAGAAAATACAAGAACAATTTAGGACATAATAATTGGATAATCATCAGACTTATGCAGAACAAACAAAATCATTCGATTTTCGACAGAGTAGGTACTAGTTGAAGTGGCCCAGTACAATCACCTTGTCAATATGATGATCATCATGCCAATAACCTGCTCTCTTAACCAAGAAAAGGTTTACCTGATAAAGGAAGCTCCCATTGCTGGCAACCAAAAAATTTGAGTACACTGTAAATTCCAGATCAAAGCTGCAAGTGGAAAAATTGCAGGTAACATTATACAACACTATCCAATGCAAGGAAACTAGCATGAGCAAGCCTTACCTGGTTATCAGTGCAAAACGAATGCCTGTTTCTGCCTTTTCTACCAGATAATAAAGACATATCCCTTTTGCATTCTGCAGAATATACAAGAACAATTTAGGACATAATAATTGGATAATCATCAGACTTATGAAGAACAAACAAAATCATTCGATTTTAGACAGAGTAGGTACTAGTTGAAGTGGCCCAGTACAATCACCTTGTCAATATGATGATCATCATGCCACTAACCTGCTCTCTTAACCAAGAAAAGGTTTACCTGATAAAGGAAGCTCCCATTGCTGGCAACCAAGAAATTTGACTACACTGTAAATTCCAGATCAAAGCTGCAAGTGAAAAAATTGCAGGTAACATTATACAACACTATCCAATACAAGGAAACTAGCATGATCATGCCTTAGCTGGTTATCAGTGCAAAATGAATGCCTGTTTCTGCCTTTTCTACCAGATAATAAAGACATATCCCTTTTGCATTCTGCAGAAAATACAAGAACAATTTAGGACATAATAATTAGATAATCATCAGACTTATGCTGAACAAACAAAATCATTCGATTTTAGACAGAGTAGGTACTAGTTGAAGTGGCCCAGTACAATCACCTTGTCAATATGATGATCAATCATGCCAACTAACTAACCTGCTCTCATTAAACCAGAAAAAGAGTTTGACCTGATAAAGGAAGCTCCCATCCCATCGCTGGCAACCAAGAAATTTTGGAAGGACATGTAAATTCCAGATCAAAGCTGCAAGTGGAAAAATTGGAGGTAACATTAGACAACACTATCCAATATAAGGAAACTAGCAGAGAGCATGTCTTAACTTGTTATCAGTGCAAAATGAATGCCTGTTTCTGCCTTTTCTACCAGATAATAAAGACATCTCCCTTTTCAATTCTGCAGAATATACAAGAACAATTTAGGACATAATAATTGGATAATCATTAGACTTATGCAGAACAAACAAAATCTTTCGATTTTAGACAGAGTAGGTACTAGTTGAAGTGGCCCAGTACAATCACCTTGTCTGTATGATGATCATCATGCCA
>RXID01014912.1:0-67899 GCA_005019695.1 Trichopus zeylanicus subsp. travancoricus
ACTACTACTGCTACTACTACAATTGCTGCTGCTGCTTCTAATACGACTACTTCTACTCCTAGTAATACTACTGCTTCCACTTCTACTACTGCTAATGTTGCTGCTACTTCTAGTATTTCTTCTACTACAACTACTAATGCTAGGACTACTACTTTTGCTACTACTCTTACTACTTCTACTACTACTACTAATACTTTTGCTACAACGGCTATTGCTGCTACAACAACAACTACTACTACTACTAATACTACTACCACTACTACCACTACTTCTGCTACCACTACTACTACTACTGCTACTGCTACTACTACTATGAGTACTACTGCGACTATAAATACTACTGCTGCTGCTGCTGCTACTACTACTATAACTACTACTACTACTACTACTACTACTACTACTACTACTACGCTACTACTGCTCCTATAGCTACTACTAATAGTACTACCGCTACTACTGCTATTATGATGACTACTACATCTACTATTACTACTTCTAATACTACTATTATTACAAACACTACTACTATTTCTCCTACTACAACTACTACTAATACTACTGCTACTGCGACTTGCTTCTACTACCACTATTTCTGCTACTACAACAGCTACAACTGCGACTGCTACTAATGCTACCACTACATTTACTGCTACTACTACTACTACTACTTTTCCTACTACTTGTACTACTATTACTGCTATTACTTCTTCTGCTACTGCTACCACTACTACTACTACTACTGTTGCTACAACTATCGCTACTACTACTGCTACTACTACTTGTACTACTACTTCTCCTACTTCTCGTACTGCTCCTACTATGACAACAACTACTACTACTATTGCTAGAACTTTTGCTAATGCTACCCCGACTGTTGAAACTACTACTACTACTTCTACTCCTACAACTTTGGCGACTGCTACTTCTTCTAATACTACGACTGTTGATACTACAACTTCTACTAATACCGCACCAACTACTACTATTACTGCTAGTAGAACTTCCACTGCTACTGCTACCACAAAAACAACAACTACTGCTACTACTATTACAACTACCACTACCAAAACTACTACAGCTCCTGCTACTACTACAACTACTACCCCAACTGGTACTATTGATACACCAACTACTACTACTAATGCTACTACTACTGCTTTAACTACTGCTGCTACTCCAACTACTGCTACTACTTCTGCTGTTTGTACCACTGACTGCTATAACAACGATAAGTACTACTTCCGCTACTATTTCTGCTGCAACTACTACTGCTACTATTATTGTGACTGCTGCTAGTACTGCTACTACTACAACTTGTGCAATAACTGCAACTTCTACTATAACTACAACTACTACTACTTCTACTTCAAATATTGCAACAGCTTCCACTACTACTTCTCCTACTACCACCACTGCTACTGACACAACTGCTACAACTACTACTACTAATGCTGCTACTGCTACTGCTACTACCACAACTACTACTATATATGTTCTTGTTACTCCATCTGCTACAAATACAACTTCTCCTACTACTAGTACTTCTGCTACTACTGCTGTTGCTTCTACTACTACTACTCCTACTGCTGCTACTGCTGCTAATACTACTACTATTTCTACTACTACTACTTCTTCTACTATAACTACTGCTTTTGGAACTACTATGGCTACTACTACTACTACGACTACTATTATTGCGATTGGTGATACAACTGCTCCTACGACTACTATTGCTACTTTAGCTACTACTGCTACTTCTACTTCAATTACTACTACTGTTTCTACAACTACTTCCGGTACCACTACGACTGTGACTACTACTGCAGCTAATACTACTATTACAACTACTACTACTATTGTGGCGACGAATACTACCACTACTACTACTACCACCACTACTACTACAGCTACTAAGACTATAACTACTACTACTACTACTACTACTACAATAGTTGCTACTATTACTGCTGCTGCAATTACTACTACAACTACTACCGCTGCTACTACTACTACGACTATTGCTACACTAATACTACTATTGTTATTGCAGCTACTACTACTACTACTACAATTGTTTCTACCACTATTACAACTAGTACTATTACAAATGCTAAGACTACTACTGCTACTACAACTACAACAACAACAACAACTACTACTACTACCACTACTACTTCTACTTCTACAACAAAAACAACAACAACTACTACGACTACTCCTAATGCTACTACTGCTACTATTACTACTATTGCTACAACTACTGCTATTGCTACTACTACTACAACAACTAATACTACTTCTAGTACTGCTACTATTACTACTACCACCACTACTGCTGCTACTACTACTACTACTTCTACTAGAATAACTACAAGTACTACTGCAGCTACTTCTGCTACTACTACTACTAGTAGTACAACTATTGTTGTTGCTACTGCTATACTGCTACTACTACTACTTCTACTGTTGCCGTTGCTACTGCTACACAGCTACTACTACTATTACTAGTACTACTTCTACTTTTGCTGCTACTACTATTACTTCTGCTTCTACTATAACGACCACTAGTACTACCGCTACTACTTCTGCTACCACTACTACTGCTGCTACTACTACTACTACAACAACTACAACTAACACTACATGCGCTACTATGGCTACTACTACTACTATTACTACTACTTTTACTACCACTACTACTACTACTTCTGCTGCCGCTGCTACTTCTGCTGCCCCCACCACTATTGCTGCTGCTACTACTACTACTTCTACAAATACCTCATGTGCTATTACTGCTACTACTACAACTAACCACTACTGCTACAACAACGACTGCTTCGGCTGATGCTGCTACTACTACTACAACTTCTAGTAATACTGAGAGAGCTACTAATGTTGCTTCTTCTGTTGTTGGTGCAACTACTACTACTGGAACTGCTGTGGCTACTACTACTGACACTACTGTTGCGTCTTCTACTACTACTACTCCTGCTACTGCTACTACTAATACTACTACTAGTTCTGCTACTGGTACTAATATTGCTACTACTACTGTAGCTACAGCTACTACTATTACTGTTGCCACTACATCAACTACTACTACTACTGTTGTTGCTGCTACTACTACTACTGCAACCACTACTACCGTTACTGCTGCTGCTGCTACTGGTTCTATTGCAACTACTATTACTATGACTGCTACTACTTATTTCCTCACACTGCTATTATTGTTACTACTACTGCTACAACCAATAATATGACTGCTAGTAGTACTAGTACTATGACTATTGTTGCTACTGTTGTTACTACTGCCACTGCAGATGTTGTAACTGCTAATATTGCAAGTACTAATACTACTACTATTACTACTACAACTACAAATGTCACTACTACTACTTTTACTACTACTATTACTACAACTACTACTATTTCTACTAGTACTGATACTGCTCTACTGCTACTGCTACTACTGGTACTACTACTACTACCACTACTACCACTACTACTACTACTACAATTACAATAACAAGAACTACTACAACTACAACTATTACTGTTGTTGCAGTTGCTGCTTCAACTACTACTCTTACAACTTCTCATACTAATATTACTATTGCTACTACTAATATAGCAACTACTACCACTGCTGCTTCAACCACTACTACTACTAACACTACTGCAACTACTTCTGCTAATACTACTACTACTACTAGTACTACTATTACTAAATAACTATTGCTCCTACTACGGCAGCTACTACTACTACTACTGCTACTACTACTACAACTACTACTGCTACAACTATCGGTGTGACTACTACTGCTACTACAACTACTAAGACTACTACTACTACTACTACTATTGCGACTCTTACTGCTACTACTACTACAGCTTCTCCTACTACTTCTACTGCTACTGCTGCTACTACTACTACTACTATTACTACTACAACCACTACTACTTCTACTGCTGCTTTGACTACTTGTAATACTTCTTTTTCTACTACTGCCATTATTGCTACTACAGCTACTGATGCTACTACTACAACGACTAATGATGCTACCCGTACTACAACTACTACTACTACTACTTCTGTTACTACTACTCTTGCTCGAACTACTACTACTGCTTTTATTACAACAATTGCTGCTACTACCACTGCTACTGCTGCTACTCCTAATAGTACTACTACTACCAGCATTACTACAATTACTGCTGCTGCTACTTCTACTTATATTACTTCAAGTACACCTACTACTACTATGACTAGTACTTCTGCTACTACTATTACTACTGCCGCCACAACTGCTACTGCTATTACAACAACAACTACAACTACAACTAACACTGCTACTACTACTACTACCACTACTATTACTACTACGGTTGTTGCTGCTGCTATTACAACTATCATAACTATAACTAACAACTACTACTATAATCGCTACTACTACTAAGAATACTGCTTCTGCGACTACTACTATAACTACTACAACAACTACTATTACTACTGCTGCTACTACAACTACACTACTGCTACTAGTAATACTACTTCTGCTACTACTGCTACTACTACGGCTGCTGCTATTATTACGGCCACAATTGATACATTCACTATTACTACCACTACTACAACTTCAGCTACTACTACTACAAATACTACTGCTACTCCTGCATCTGATGCTATTTCTAATACTACTACTATTATAACTACAACTACTGTTGCTACTACTACTACTAGTATTGCCACTACCACTACTACTGCTACTGCTATTACTACTATTACTACTACTACTTCTACTACTATTGCTGCTGCTGCTTCTTCTGCCACTAATGCGGCCACTTCATCTATCGCTACTACTATGACTTGCCCTAGTACTTCTACTGCTGTTACTACTATTGCTTCTATAACTACTGCTACCACCTCTACTACTACTACAACTGCTACTACTACTACTACTACTTCTACTTCTACTACGGCTGCGAATACGACAGCTACTTCAACTACTTCTACTACTACTGTTGCTCAACAACTACTACTACTACCCCGACTGCTAAAACTATTACTACTACTTCTATTGCTGCTACTACAGATACTACTGCCATTATCATCACAACTATTGCTTTTGCTACTATTGTTATGTACTGCTACAACAACTACTGTAGCAGCAACGGTCCGTGATGCTACAACTAATATTTCTACCACAACTTCTACTTCTACTGCTACGACTACTACAACGATTGCTACTACTACTACTTCCACTACAACCTCTACTACAACTTCGACTACATCTACTACTAATACTACTACTTCTGCTACTACTACTACTACTACTATTACTACTAATACTACTAATACTACAACTACTGGTGTTGTAGTCACAAATACTACTGCCGCTACTACTACCATTACTACTAATACATCTATGACTACTATTTCTACTACAACTGCTACTACTTCCACTTCTTCTCCTACAACTATTGCCACTACTACTGCTATGGGTACTACTACTACTACTACAAGTTCGGCAGTTGCCACTACTGCTTCTACTGCTACTACTACAACTATTGTGACTTCTGAGACTATTGCTACTACTATTAATAGTACAACTACTACAACAACAACTACTACTACTGTTACTGCTACTATGGCTGCTACAACTACTACTACCACTACTTCTACTACTACTTCTACTTCTACTACTATTGTCACTTCTAGTACTACTTCTACTACTGCACTACTATTACTACTATTACTACTCGTACTACTACTAAAAACACTTATAAAAATACTACTGCTCTAACTACTACCACTACTACTACTACTACAACCACCATTGCTACTACAGCTATTATCGCTACTACTTCTACTGCTGCTACTGCTACTACTGTTACTATTACTACTGCTGTTGCTGCTGCTACATCTACTGCTGCGACTACAACTGCTACAACTACAATTACAGCTGCCCATATTACTATGGCTACTATTGCTACTACAACTTCTACTCCAGCTACTACTACTTCTACGACCCCTACTACTACTACCACTACTACAATTTCTGCTACAACTACTTTCACTACTACTACTGCAATGACTACTAGTACAACTACAACTACTCGTGCTGCTACTGTGGCTACCGCCGCTGCAACTTCTGCTACTACAACTATTGCTTCTACAACTTCTACAACTACTGCTGCTATTGCCACTATAGGTACTAATACTACTTCTACTACTACAACTACAATTTCTACAACTGCTACTGCTACAACTATTGCTACTACTGCTACTGCTACTACCGCTACTTCTACTACTACTACTACTGCGGCTTCTACTACTACTACTACTACTACTACTACTTCTTCTACTACTTCTACTACTACTACTACTACTATTGCTAGAACAACTACTATAGCTATTGCTACTACTACAACTACATCCACTACTGCTACTTATGCTGTTACAACTAATGCTACTTCTACTACTACTACTAATAGTAGAACTGCTACTACATCTCCTACTGCTACTATTGCTACTGCTGTTACTACTACTTCAACTACTGCTGCTCCTTCGGCTACTACTATTATGCCTACTACAACTATTGCTGCTGCTACTACTACTACTACTACTGCTACAACTACAGCTACTACTAATACTGCGGCTACCACAGTTGCTACTACTACTACATCTACTACTACTGCTACTTCTGCTTCTACAACTGCTACTACAACTACTACTGCTACCTCTTCTTCTGCTACTACGGTTGCTTCGACCACTACAATTATGACAACTACTATTACTTCTACTACTTTAGCTACTACTGCTACTACTGCTACTACTTTTACTAATTCTACTACTACTTCTGCTACTACAGCTACTACTCCTACTATTACTACTACAACTACTATTACTAATACTCCTACTACTACTATGATAACTACTACTACTACTCCTCCTACTACTATGTCTTCAACTACTACCATTACTACGACTACTATTTCTTCTACCACTGATACTACTATTATTGTTGCTGCTGCAATTGCCATAGCTGCTACAACTACTGTTATTTTTGCTACAACACCTACTACTACTAATTCAACTACTGCTGCTAATACTACTACTATTGCTACAGCTTATACTACCACTTGTCCTAGTCCTACCACTACTCCTACACCTACTACCATTTCTAGTACAACCACTGATGCTACCGCTGATACTCCTACTACAACTTTACTACTACTACTTTTACTTCTTTTTTGGCTACTTCTGTTCCTATTACTACCACTGTTACTACTATTGCTACTACTACTACTGCTACTGCTACTACTTCTACTGCTACTACTTCTACTATTGCTACGACTACTATGACAACTGACTACTAGTACTACTTGTACTCCTACTTCAGCCGCTATTTCTACGACTACAACTACTTCTGAATGTACTAATTCTACTATTATTACTACTAGTAGTACTACACGTACTAGTATTACTACTACTACTACTACTACTACTACTTCTATTTCTAGTACTACTACTACTACTTTTGCAACTACAACAACTGCTAGTGTGACTACTACTACCACTACTACTACAACCACTACTACTACTAGTACTACTACTACTACTATTACGACGAATACAACTACTACAGCTACTATGACGACTACTACAGCTACTACTACTACTTCTGCTACTACTAATAATTCTGCTACTACAACAACTACTACTATTACTGCTACTACTACTACTACTACTGCAACACCTACTATGGCTACAACTACTACTGTGACTACTACTATATCTGCTACTGCTATAGCTACTGCTGCAACTGCTACTACTACAACTACTAATACAACTACTACTATAGCCACTGCTACTGCTACAACTTCTGCTACTACAACTGTAACTACTACTACCGCTACTTCTCAGACTGCTCCTATAGCTACTACTGGTACTATTACATATTGATGTTACTACTGTTACTACTAATACTACTACTATTACTGCTACTACTACTACTCCTACTACAACTACTACTAATACGACTATTGCTGCTATTGCTGAGGCTGTCACCAATACTACTATTGCTATTGCTGCTACTACTGCTGCTGCTTCTACTGTCGCTACTACTCTACTACTACTACAACTATGCTTGCTACTAATGTTGCCACTACATCTAGTGCTACCACTACTACTCCTACAACTTCTACTAAGGTTACTGCTATTGCTTCTGCTGCTACTGCTACCACTACTATTACTACAGCTGTTGCTACAACTATTGCTACTACTACTCCTACTGCTTCTACTACTACTACATGTCCTACTTCTCCTACTGCTGCTACTACGATAGCTACTACTACTATAGCTATTAATTCTACAGCTACTGCTACTACAACTACTGCGATTACTACCCCGACTACTAAGACTACTACTACTCCTTCTACTCCTACGACTTCGGCTACTACTGCTTTTGCTACTACTACGATTGCTACTACTACAACTTCTACTAATACTGCTCCAGCTACTACTACTGCTGCTACTGGAACTCCAGCTGCTACTCCTACTATGACAAGAACTACTACTGCTCCAACTACTACTACTACCACCACCACAACTACTGCAGCTCCTACTACTACTGCAGCTCCTACTGCTACTACAACTACTACCACAATTGGCACTACTGATACTCCAACTACTACAACTACTACTACTAACTCTACTACTACTACTACTGTTGTTTCTCCTACTGCTACAACTACTCCTTCGACTGTTGCTACTACTCCAACTACTACTACTAATTCTGCTGCTGCTACCACTACGACTTCTACTACTACATCTACTACTACTATGGATGCTACGACTGCTACAACTACTACAATTACTACTTTCACTACTACTTCTGCTGCTACTGCGGCTACTACTATTACAGTAACTACTGCTAGTAATGCTACTACTACAACTCCTACAACTTGTGCTATAACTGCAACTTCTACTACAACTACAACTACTACTACTTCTACAATGACTTCTTCTACTAGTACCACTACTACTACAACTGCTACTACCACTACTGCTACTACTACTCATGATGCTGCTGCTATTGCTACTACTACTACCACTACTACTACTACAAATGCCATTATTACTGCTTCTCCTACAACAACAACATCTCCTACTCCTACTACTTCTGCTACTACTACTAATCCTACTACTACTGCTACTGCTACTACTATTACTATTACTACTACTAGTACTTCGGCTACTACAACTACTGCTATTTCTACTACTACAACTATAACTATAACTCTGACTACTACTATAACTGCTACCTCCACAACTACTACTACTACTTCTTCTGCTGCTACTACAGCTACTGCTACATCTACTACTGCTAATACTACTACTCCAACTACTACCACTACTCCAACTACTAGTACTGCTACAACTACAATTACTACTTCTCCTACTACTACTACTTCTGGTACTACTACTGCAACTTATATTATTACTACTACTTTTACTACTAGTACTTCTTCTACTACATTCACTGCTACCACTTTCGAAACTACTACTACTGCTGCTATTGCTACTACTACCATTACTAGTACTACTTCTGCTGCCACTGCTACTGCTACTACTACTTTTGTTACTCCAACTACTACAATGACTGCTTCAAATGCTGCTACTACTCCAACTAGTATGACTACTTTTGCTGCTGCGACCACTATGACTTCTGTTACTCTTCTACGCCTACCATGGATGCTATGATTGCTACAACTACTACAACTTCCGCTACTACCTCTGCTGCTATTGCTACTATGACTATTACCGCGACAATTGCTAGTACAGCTACTACTACAACTCTGCAACTTGTGCTATAACCACAACTGCTACTATAACTGAAACTACTACTACTTCTACTTCAACTATTGCCACTGCTTCTACTACGACTTCTCCTACTACTACCATTGCTGCTGCTACTCCTACTACCACTACAACTACTGTTGTTGCTGTTGTTGCTATTGCTATTACTACTACCACTACTTCTACTCCAGATGCTACTATTACTGCTTCTGCTACAACTATAACTTCTCCTACTACTATTACTTCTGCTTACTATTACTTCTGCTACTACTACTACCACTGCCACTACTACTACCACTGCCACTACTGCTGCTGCTGCTGCTACTATTACTACTTCTTCTCCTACTACTACTACTTCTACTACTACAACTACTACTATTCGTACTACTATGACTATAACTACTATTGCAACTACTACTACAACTACTTCCGCCACTACTGCTACTACTACTACTACTTCTGCTACTACTACTACTCCTACTTCTACTGCTACTACTAATACTACTACCACTGTTACTATTACAACTACAACTACTACTACTACTATAACTACTTCTACTATTGCTACTACTGTTAGTAACATGGCTCCTACTATTAACACTACTAGTACCGCTACAACTACTATTACTACTTCTCCTACTACTACTACTTTTGGTATACAACTTTTGCTACTACTACTACCTTTACCACTACTACTACTTCTACTACCTTCACTGCTACTAATTTTGCTATTACGGCTACTGCTACTACAGCTTCTACTACTGCTGATTGAACAACAACTATTGGTACCGTCACTAGTACTACTTCTACTACTACTTCTATTGTTGCAACTACAATGACTACTACTACAGCAATTGCTACTACTACTACTAATACTTTTCCTACTACTACAACTACTTCTACAACTATTGGTATGGTATCTACTGCTACTACAACTTCTACAACTGCTACTACAGGTTTTGCTACTACGACTACAACTACAACTATTATTACTACTACTTCTGCATCTACTTCAACTACACCTACTATAAGTACTACTACTACAATAATTATTGCCACTACTGCTACTGAGGCTACTGCTACTACTACTACTGATGCAACCACTACTACTGCTACTACTGCTACTACTACTACTCCTCCAACCACTACTGCTACTAATACTACTACTACTCCAACTACTACTGCTACTACTACTACTACTCCAACTACTACTGCTACTACTACTACTTTTCCCTCTAATACTGCTCCTGCAGCTTGTACTACTACTACTACTAATGCTGCTGCTACTTCTACTACTATTACTCCTACTATAACTACTACTACTATGACTACTACTGCTACCACTACTACTTCTGTTGGTACTATTACCACCACAACAACTACTACTGCTGCTGCTGCTACTACAACTGCTACTGTTGCTACAACAACAATTACTACAACTAATACTACTACAACTACAACAACAACTACTACTACGAACACTACTACCACTACTACTATTGCTAGTACTACCATAACTACAACTATAACTACTACTACTACTACTTCTAAGACTACTGCTACTTATACTACTACTATAACTACTACAACTACTACGACTACTACAACTGCCACTACTACTAAAACTACTACTAATACTACTACTACTACTACTACTGCTACTGCCCCTACTACTACTACTATAACCACTGCTACTGCTCCTAATACTACCACTACTACTACTACTACAACAACTACTACTGCTACTACTAATACTACCACTATTACTACCACTACTACTACTTCTCTTGCTACAACTACTACTAATACAACTACTACTGCTACTGATGCTAATGTTGCTGCTAATACTACTACTATTGTTGCTGCTGCTGCTACTGCTGCCTCTACTACTACTACGACTGCTACTACCACAAATACTACTACTATTACTTCTGCGACTACTACGAATGCTACCACTACCTCTACTGCTACTACTACTACTTCTCTTACTACTTCTACTACTCTTACCGCTATTGCTTCTGCTCCTACTCCCACTACTGCTAGTACTACTATTGCTACAACTACTGCTACTACTGCTGCTACTGCTACTACTACTACTACTTGTCCTACTTCTCCTACTGTTGCTACTACGATCACTACTACTACTGCTGCTGCTACTTCTACTAGTACTACTGCTAAAACTACGGTTAATACTACCCCGATTACTAAAACTACTACTACTACTTCTACTCCCACTACTTCGGTTACTGCTGCTTCTGATACTACTACAGCTGCTGCTACTACAACTTGTACTAATACCACTACAACAACAACAACAACTACTACTACTAGAATTCCCACTACTACTGCTACTACGACAACAACTGCTACAGCTCCTAATACTATGACTGCTACTACCACAACTACTGCAACTCTTGCTATTACTACTACGACAACCTTAATTGGTACTACTCATACTTCAACTATTACAACAACTACTACTCCTTCTCCTACTACTACTACCATTGTTACTCCTACTGCTATAACTACTGCTTCAACTGCTGCCGCTGCTCCAACTACTACTACTTCTGCTGCTGCTACCACTAAGACTTCTGGTACTTCTACTACTACTACGAATGCTATGACTACAACAACTACTACAAGTGCTATTTTCGCTACTATTTCTGCTGCTAATTCTAGTACCACTATTACTACGACTGGTGCTAGTACTGCTACTACTACAACCACAACTACTACTGCTTCTACTTCAACTACTGCTACTGCTTCTACTACTACTTCACCTACTACTACCATTGCGACTACTACTGCTACAACAACTATGGCTACTACAAATGTACTATTACTACTTCTGCAATAACTATAACTTCTCCTTCTGCTACTACTTCTACTGCTACTACTGCTCGTACTGCGAGTACTGCTAATACTAATACTACTTTTACTGCTGGTACTTCTCCTACTACAACTACTGCTATTGCTACTACTATAGCTGCTACTACTGCTGTGACTTCTATTACTTCGACTACTGATACCACTGCTCCTACTACTACTATTGTTAGTTTTGCTACTACTGCTACTTTTGCAACTACTTCAACTACTAATACTTCTTCTACTACAACTTCTATTACTACTACCACTGCTACTACCACTGCAACTACTACTACCGTTACAACAACTACTACAACTGTGGCAACTAATACTACTGCTACTGCTACTACTACAACAACAATTACTACTGTTACAACTACAATAATTACTCCTACTACTATTACCGACACTACTACTACTATGACTACTGCTACACTAATACTACGATTGTCGTCGTCGCTACTATTACTACTACTACAATTGCAGCTACTACTATTACTACTACTAAGACAACTACTGCTACTATAAGAATAATAACAACAACAACTACTACTACTACTTCTCCTACAACAAACACAATAACAACTACAACTACTTCTCCTACTACTACTACTATTACTGCTACTGCTACTGCAACAACGACTGCTATTGCTATTACTACTACTACTAATACTACTTATACTACCACTACTACTACTACTGCCACTACCACTACTGCTGCTACTACTTCTACTGCTTCTACTACAGCAACTGCAAGTACCACTACAACTATTTCTGCTACTACTACTATTGTGATAGTTCTACTACTACAGCTGCTACCACTGATACTATTACCACTATTACCATTACTTCTACGACCACAACTACTACTACTTCTATTGCTACTACTGCTACTGATTCTAGTACAACTACCACTAGTACTACTGCTACTACTTCTGCTTCCCATACTACTGCTACTACTAATACTACATATGCTACTATTACTATTCCTCCTCCTCCTATAACTACTATTGCTACAACAACTACTACTACTTCGGCTGAAGCTGGCACTACTACTACTACTTCTAGTAATGATAAGACCGCCACTAATGTTGCTGCTTTTACTGCTGGTGCAACTACTACTACTAGAACAACTACGACTACCACAACTTATACTACTGCTACTTCTTCTACTACTTCAGCTACTCCTGCTGTGACTACTACTACTACTACTATTGCGACTATTACTACGTCTGCTGCTACCACTGCTGCTGCTACTGCTACAACTGTTACGGTTGCTATTGCTTCTACTACAAATGCTGCTACTGCTTTTACTACTTCTGCTGCTGCTGCTTCTACTACTACTACAACTACTACATTAACTACCACTACTATTATTACTGCTGTTGCTGCTACTACTTTGCTGCTGTTGCTGTTGCTGTTGCAACCACTAGTACTACTACTGCTACTATTTCTTCCTCCTACTACTACTATTGTTACTACTAGTACTACAACTAATAATACTACTACTAGTACTACTGCAGCTAGTACTAGTTCTGCTGCTATTACTCCTACTATTGCTACTACTACTATTATAGATGTTATAACTTGTACAATTACTACTATTGCTACTACTACAGCTACTATTATTTCTGCTACTACTAATACTACTACTATGACTACAACTACAAATGCCACTACAATAAATTCTGTTACTACTGCGGCCACTACTACTACAACAACTACTACCACTACTATTTCTACTAGTACTGTTGCTGCACCTACACCTGCTACTACTACTGCAACTACTACTACCACTACTACTACTACCACCACTACTACTCCTACTACTATTTCTGCTACTACTACTATTGTAGCAACTGCTGCTACAACTACTACTCTTAAAGCTTCTCCTACTACAATTACTATTCCTACTAGTATTACAGCTACTACTACTGCTGCTCCTTGAACTGCTACTACTACTTCTGCTTGCTACTACTACTTCAACTATGATTACTACAACTAATAATACTACTGCCACTACTGCTGCTGCTACTACAACTACTACTACTAGTCCTACTATAACTAAACAACTGCTGATGGTTCTGCTATTGCCACTACAGCTACTACTGTTGCTGCTACAACTACTACCGCTACTACTGCTGCTACTGCAACTACAACTACTACTGCTACAACTACCTATGTGACTACTATTGCAACTACAACAACTAAGAATACTATCACCTCTACTACTACTACTGCTACTACTACTACTACTACTACTACATCTATAGCTACCACTACTGCTTCTATTGCTATTGCCACAACTACTACTTCTGCCACTACTACCACTACTACTTCTACTACTTCTTTGACCACTACTACTACTACTATTGTTACTGCTACTACTAATACAACCACCATTACTACCACTACTACAAACTCTCCTCCTCCTACTACTACTAATACTACTACTACTATTGCTGCTGCTGCTGCTGATGTTGCTGCTAACATAACTACTGCTGCAACAACTACTACTGTTGTTGCTATTGCTACAGCTGCTGCTACTACCCCTACAATTGCTACTACTACTACTACAACTGCTGCTACTGCTACTACTACAAATGCTACCACTACGTCTACTGCAACTACTACTACTTCACCAACTACTTCTACTAGTGTAACTATTATTGCTTCTTCTGCTACTGCTATGACTATTACTACTACTATTGTTGCTACTACTACTTCTCCTAATTATGCTTGCGCTGTTACTACAATAGCTACTACTACTACTTTACTACTCCTACTACTTCTGTGGCTACAATGACAACTATTACTACCTCGACTAAGAAAGCTACTACTGCTACTTATATTGCCACTCCAATAGTGACTACTGCTATTATTACTACTACTATTACTACTACTACAACTACTACAACTGCCCTTGCTGCTATAGCTACTATGGCTACTACAACTTCTACCCCTACAACTACTACTACTTCTACTACCCCTACTACTATCTACTATTACTACTATAATTTCTGCTACTATACCTTTACTACTACTACAACTACGACTACTACTACAACTACTACTACTCCTGGTGTTGCTGCGGCTGCTGCTACTACTACCACTACTTCTCTTACCACTATGACTACTACTACTACTACAATTACTGTAACTAGAGCTACTGCTACAACTAATATTACTACTATAACTGCAACTACTACAATAACTACAACTGTAAGTACGACTAGGCTACTACTACTACTGCTCCTGCTACTTCTACTACAGCTACTAATACATCTACTGCAGTTACTACTACTGCAATTGCTCCTCTTCAATTATCACTATTGCAACTATTTCTTCTACTCCTAATGCTACTATTACTATTACTCCTGCTACAACTACAATTACTATTATTTTCACTAATGATACTCCTACTGCTACTGCTACTACTCCTACAACAACTACTACCACCACAACTACAACTACTACTCTGACTACCACTGCTGCTGCTCCTTCCACCACTACTACTTGTAATACAATGGCTACTACTATTGCTATTTCTTCCTCTTCTACTACTACTTCTACTAGCTCTAATACTACTACGGCTTCTACGACTACTAATATGACTCCTACTACTACTACTACTACTACTACTACTTCTACTACTACTATGACTACTATTACTCCTAATACTACTACTTCTCCTAATACTGCTACTACTACTGCTGCTGCTGCTACTACTACAATGACTACTGCTACTACTAATACTACTACCACTACTGCTACTATTACTACTAATACTATTGCTACTTCAACTATGACTACTATTTCTATTACTACAACAACTATTACTTCTACTTCTACTACAACAACTATCACTACTACTACTTCTACAAGTTCTGCTGTTGCTACTACTACTACAACAACAACTACAACTACTACTACAAACGCTAATGCCACTACACCTGCCACGACTACTACTACTGCTACTACTTTTGCTAATATTGCTACTACTACTACAACTACTTCTACTACTGCCACTACTATTACTGCTAGTACTACTCCTACTACAGCTAAAACTACTTCGGCAATTTCTGCTGCTACTACTGCTATTATCACTACTACTACTACTATTACTTCTACTACTGCTGCTGCCACTGTTAGTACTACTACTGCAGCAACTGCTACTGCTACTACAACTACCCCCACTACTGAAACTACTACTACTATTTCTACTGTTGTGACTATAGCTACTACTGCTATTATCGTGATTACTACTATTATTGCTACTATTGCTACTACTGCTACTACAACCACTATAGCTACAACTTCCGAAGCGGTTATAGCAACTATTGCTACTACAACTCTACTCTTGCTACCACTACTTCTACTACCTCTACTACTACTACAACTACAAGAAATTTTTGCTACTACTACTTTTACTACTACTACTATGACTACTACTACTGCTGCTACTACTCCTGCTGCTACAGCGGTTACTGTCATTGCGGCCACTACTACTACTACTAGTACTTCTAGTAATTCTACGTCTACCGCTACTACTACAACTAGAGTTAGTACTGCTACTGCTACAACTAATATTACTACTACAATAGCTACTATGCAACTAATGGTACGGGTACTACTACTACAATTAATACTACTATCGCTGCGACTACTGCTAGTAATACAACTACAAATACTTCAAATACTACTATTTCTACAATAATTACTTTTACCACTATTACTAATATAACTACTACTATAGCTACTATGGCAACTACTCCTACTACTACTACTCCTACTACTGCAACAACTGCAACTACAGCTACTACTACTACCTTTACTACAGCGACCACTACAACAATTCCTACTTCTACTACTATCACTACAACTACTACAACTACTACGCCTATAGCTACTGCAACAACTCCTACTATCACTACTATTGCTACTACACCTAATACTACATCTAGCACTACTACTTCCACTTCTACTAATACTACTAATACTGCTACTAGTACAACTACATCTGCTACCACCACCACCACCACCACCACCACCACAACTACTACTACTACTTCGACTACGACTACTACTACTATTACTTCTACTACTACTATTGCTACTATTACTTATGCTGGTACTACTCTGCTACTACTTCTACGGCTATGGTTACTTATGCTACTACTACTACAATTGTTGCTACTGCTAACGCAATTACTACCACTAATGCTACTACTACTACTAATACCGCTATTGCTACTACTACTTTTACAACTACTATAATTACTACAACAACAACTACAAGAACAATAACAACTACTACACCTACTACAACAGCTACTGCAACTACTGCAACTACTACAACTACGCTATCGCGAATACGACTACTACTACTACTCCAACTATTCCCACTACTACTGCTCCTACTATTGCTGCTACTGATACTACTACTTCTATCACTATAGCTACTACTACTGTTGCTACTGCAACTACAACTACGACTACTACAACTACTTCTACTGTTACTACTACTACTACTACTGCTGCTATTACGACAACTACTGCAAATGCTAATACTACCACTACTACTATTGCTAGTGCAAGTGCTACAACTGCTACTACTACTACAACTACTACTATAGCAACAACAGCTACTACTGCTACTACTGTTGCTGCTACTACTGCTCCAACTACAACTACTATTACGAATACTACTACTACAACCACTACTATTACCCCTACTACTACTTTTGCTCCTATCACTGCCACTACTGCTTTTGCTTTACTAATACTACTACTTCTACTACTGCTACTGCTGCTGTTGCTGCTGTTGCTATTGCTGCTGCTTCCACTTCTAGTGCTACTGCTACAACTACTGCTTCTACTACTACCACAGCTACTTTTGCTACTCCTGCTACTACTACTTCTACTACTACTGCTACTACTACTTCTACCACTGCTGCTATAGCGACTGCTACAACTATTACTACTACAACTCCTATTACTAGTACGACTTCTCCTATTATGACTTCTACTACTACTACTACTACTACTACTACTGCTGTTGCTGCTGCTACTACTACTACTACTACTACTTCTACTACACCTAATACTACTACTTCTACTACTACTACTACAACTACTATTCTACTACTATTACTGCTACTATTGATACTACTACTAGTATGACTACTACTCCTGATGCTGCTACTACTACTACTACTACTACTGCTACTATTACTACTACCAATATTATTATTACTACTATTACTACTACTATTATAAATGCCACTTTTACTACCGCTGCTACAACTGCCACTACTACTAATACTACTCTTGCTACTACTACTATTACTACTACTTCTACCACTAGTACTACTCTTTCTACAACTACTACTGCCACTACCACAATCACTACTACTACTACTACTACAACTATCGCTACTACTATTGCTACTCCAACTACTACTTCGACAATTACTATGACTATGACTATTACTACTATTACTAGCTCTACTATGACAATACTATATTTGCTGCTATTACTGCTACTACCACTATGAGTAATACACCTGCTGCTACTACTGCTACTACTTTTACTACTACAAATGTTACTACGACAACAACTACTACTACTTCTACTACTTGGACTACTACCACCGCTACAACTATAACTACCGCTCCGACTGCTAGAATTACTACAACTACAACTACTGCAACAACAACAATAACTACTACTACTACTAAAACTACTTCTACTTCTACTACTGCTACTATGACATCTACTACGACTACTGCTACTCCTACTACTCCTACAACAACAACAACTACTACTACTACAACTATGACTACTAGTACTACTACTACAACAACTACTTCTACTTTACTACTACTTCCATGACAACTGCTTCTACAATCACTACTACTACTACTTTTGCTACTACCAATATTGCTACTCCTACTACTACTGCTACTACTATGTCTACTACTACAAATACTACTATTCCTATCACTATTACTGCTACTGCTACTACTGCTGCTGCTACTACTATTGCTGTGATAGATACTGCTACTACTGCAGCTACTACAAATAAGACTACTACGACAACTACTATTACCACTACTATGACTACTGCTGCTACTACGACTACTACCGCTGCGACTACTACTGCTACTGCTACTACTACTACTAATACTACTACTACTTGTACAACTGCTGCTGTTGCATCTACTTCTCCTATAACTACTACTACTACTATAACTGCAACTGCTACTACCATTGCGACTCCTTCTACGACTACAATTATTAGCACTACTGCTACAACTTCTGCTACTTCTACTACGACTACTACTATTGCAACTAGTTCTACTACTACTACCGCTGCTACAACCACTACTACTACTATTGTTACTACTACAACAACTACTACTCCAAACTGCTAGAATTACTACGTCTACTACAACTACTGCTACTACTACAACAACAACAACAACTACTACTACTAGTTCTACTACTACTACTACTACTCCTACTACAACTACAACAACAACAACTACTGCTACTACTACTACTACTACTTCTTCTTCTACTTCTACTACAATTACCACGACTACTACTAGTACTACCACTACAACTATTGTTGCTACTACAACTACTACTACTACTACTGCTGCTACTACTATTGTTACAACTCTTACTGCTACTACCCCAACTACTACTATTACTCCTTTTAGTACTACTATCACTGCTACTGTTGCTGCTGCTACTGCTACTTCTACTGCTGCTACTGCTACTTCTTCTATTGCTAATATTGCTGCTTCTACTAATATGACTTCTATAATAAGTGCTTTTACTACTGCTGCTGCTATTGCTACTACTACTGCCGCTGCTGAGACTACTACTAATGCTACTACAACTAGTACTACTGCTGCTGTTGATGCTGTTGCTACAGCTCCTACTAGTACTACTTCTCCTATAACTACTATAACTACAACAACTACTGCGGCTACTACCATTGTGATTGCCTCTACTACTGCTATTACTTGTACTACAGCTACTTCGTCTACTACTTCAACTACTGCTACTACTGTTCCCACTACTGCTCCTACTACAAGTACTACTATTGCTTTTGCCGCTACTGCTAACAATGTTGCTACTATAACTACTACTACTGCTACTACTACTATTACAACTACTACTGGTAGTACTACTTTAACTACTGCTTCTACTACTATACCAACTTCTCCTGCAATAATAACTACTACTTCTCCTACTACTACCGCTGCTACTACTACTACTACAACTTCTGATACTGCTAGTACTACTACTACTACTAACGCCACTACTTCTACTGGTATTACTGCTGCTACTCCTACTACTTAGACTATTGCTACTACTACTCCTCCTCATCCTCCTACTACTGCTACTACTACTTCTATTACTGCAACTACTACTACTACTTCTACTATTAATGCTACTATTAACAGTAGTGTTAGTAGTACTACTATTACTGCTACAACAACAATTGCTACTGCTACTACTACTGCTACCACTATAATTGCTGCTACTACCAGTGCTACTCTTGCTAGTACTATAGCTACTCCTACTGCAACTTCTAATGCTTCTCCTACTACAACTACTACTACTTCTCTTCCTACTACTACTCCTCCTACACCTATTCCTACTACTACTTCGGCTACTATTACTAGTATTACTTCGATTACTTCAACAACTACTACTGCAACTACTTTTATTGGTACTACTAGTACTACTACTAATACTACTACTCCTATTACCACTACTTCTACTACTACTAATACTACTACTACTACTACTACTACTATTACGGCTACTTCTACATCTGCTACTACTGCTGCTACTACTACAACTACTACTGGTGCTACTGTTATTACTACAATAGCTTCTCCTACTTTTACTAGTACAACTACAACCACTACTGCTGCTACTACTGCTGCTACTACTATAGCTACTAACAGTCCTATTACTCCCACTACTACTACTACTACTATTGCTACTACTTCTGCTACGACTACTACCATAATTAAAGTTGCTATTATAGCTACTACTACTTCTATTGCTACTACTTCTACTACTACTACCGCTACTAAAGTTGCTGCTAAAGCTACTACTATTATTGCTACTACTACTACTACTACAACTACTACTACTGCAACTACTACTACTACAACTACTGCAACTACTTGTACAATGGCTACTTCTACTACTACTCCCACTACTAATAAAAGTACTACTACTGCTACAACTACTACGACTAGGAATACTACAATTACTAATACTACTACTATAATACTACTATTACTAATACTACTACTACTAATATTAATAGTAATACTACTACTGCTACTACTACTACTTCTTAAACAACTATCACTACTACTATAGCTAGTGCTCCTACTACATCGGCTACTACTGCTACTACTGCTACAACTTCTATGACTGCACCTACTGCTACTGCTACTGCTATTACTACAACTATTCTTACCACTACTTCTACTACTATGACTACTACTACTACTACTACTACTACTACTACTACTACTACTACTACTACTACTTCTGCTACTACTGCCACTACTATTACTACTGCTACTTCAACATCAGCTACTACGGCTACTACTACTACTGCTGCTACTACTACTACTACTACTACCTCTGCTACTTTTGCTACTACTATTACTACTGCTACTTCAACATCAGCTACTATTACTACTACTATTGTTGTTGCTGCTTCTATTGCTACTACTACAATAGTTGCTACAACTTTTACTAGTACTACTATGACTACTATTGCTACTACTGCTACTACTAGTCTTATTACTACCACTACTATTACATCTACTATTACAAAGACTACTACTACTACTACTTCTTTTGCTACGGCTACTACTGCAACTACTATTGTTGCTATCGCTACTACAACCACTACTACTACCACTACAACTTCTATAGCTACAACTTCCACTCCTACGGCTGCTACTACTACAACTCCAGCTGTTCCTATTGTTGCTATTGCTGCTATTAATACTGCTAGTCCTTATACTTCTCCTACTAATACTACTACTGCGTCTACCACTTCGACTACTACTGCTACTGCTGCTACTACTTTTGCTACTATTAATACTTTTGGTTCTACTGCTACTACTACTGCAACAACAACAACAACTACTACTACTACTACTGCTACTGCTACAACAACTACTACTACTACTACTACTACCCCTACTACTACTATTGCTATTACTGCTTCAACTGCTACTGCTAATTCTTTAGTTGCTACTGACGCTCCTACTACAACTACTTGTGTTACTCCAGCTACTCTTGCTGCTACTACTACCATTGCTTCTTTTACTATAACTACTAGTGCTACTACTGCTAAGGCTACTGCCACTACAACAACAACTACTACTAATACTACGACTACTGCTACTACTGTGGCTACTAATACTACTACTACTTCTAATACTGTTGCCACTACTGTTGCTATAGCTACTACTACTACTGTTGTTGTTGTTGCTATTGCTATCGCAACTACTACTACTTTGACTTCTCCAACTACTACAACTCTCGCTATTGCTAACACTATATCTACTCCTACTGCTACTACTACTAGTACTACTATTATAACTACTACTACCACCACCACCACTACTACTCCTGCAATAACAACAACTACTACTTCTCCTCCTCCTCCTCCTCCTCCTACTACTACTAATACTAGATCGACTGTGACAGTTAGTACTATTACTACTACTACTTCCACTAGTCCTCCTCCTACTGCTACTACTGCTACTACTACTTCTATCACTACAACTACTACTATAGGTACTACTTCCACTGCTATTGCAACAACAACAACAACAACTACTGCTACTACTACTATTGTGGCTACTACTATTTCTATTACTACGACTACTACTACCACTCCTAATACTACTTCTGCTACCACAACAACTATTGTTACTACTACTACTATTGCTACTACAACTGCTGCAACAGCTGCAATTGCTACTATGACTATTACTACAATAGCTGCTACTACTGCAACTACTGCTACTATTGCTGCTCCTATGACTACTCCTCCAACTACTACTGCCACAACTATTGCTACTACTAGTCCTATTACTCCCACTACTACAACTGCTACTAGTAGTACTACAACTTCTATTGCAACTACTTCTGCTATGACTACTACTACTACTAAAGTTGCTGCTAGAACTACTTCTACCACTACTACTACTCCTAGTACAACAACTACTACGACTACTATTACTACAACTGTTGCAAATACCGATACAACGGCTACGTCCACTGCTACTCTTGCTACTAATACGACTATTACTACAACTACAACAACTACAACTAGGAATACTACCACAACAAATACTACTACTACAATAGTACTATTACTAATACCACTACAACTAATACTAATAGTAATACTACTACTACTACTACTTCTGATACAACTATTGCTAATACTATAGCTAGTGGTCCCACTACACCGGCTACTACTGCTACTACTGCTACTACTGCTGCAAGTTCTATGACTACTAATACTACTACTTCCCCTACTACTAGTACTTTTGCTACTACTACTGCTACTGTTACTACAATTTTTACAACTGGTACTATTACTGCTACAATGACCACTACTACTACTACTACTACTACTACTACTGTTGTTTCCCCACCACTACTGTGACCACTACAATTATTGCTTCTACTGCTAGTACTATTGCTACGACTTCTACTCCTACTACTACTACTACTACTCCTACTACTACTATTACTACTACTACTATTCCTGCTGCTATTGCTCCTTCTCCTAAACGTATTCCAACTGCTACTCCTACTCCTACTACTTCTACTACTATTACTAGTACTACTACTCCTACTACTACAACTACTATTGCAACTACTTTTGCTTCTATTACTGTTACTTCTCCTTTAGCTACTACTACTCTTATTACCACTACTTCTACAACTAACACTACTACTACTACTACTACAACAACAACAACAACAACAACTACTACTACTACTACTAGTACTATTGCTACTTCTACATCAGCTACTACTGCTTCTACTACTACTACTACTACTATTTCTACTATGTCTACTAGTACTACTATGACTATTACTGCTGCCACTACTACTACTAGTCCTATTACTACCACTACTACTACTGCTACTATTGCTACTACTACTAGTTCTGCTACGACTACTACTACGACTACTATTGCTGCTATAGCTACTACTACCACTATTACTACTACCATTATAACAACTACTACTAGTACTTCCACTCATACAATAGCAGTGACTGCAGCTGCTATTACTACAACAACTGGCACTACTACTACTACTACTACTACTATTGCTACTATTACTGCTACTGTTACTACCACAACTACAACTGCAACTACTGTTACTAATATTGCCACTAATATGGCTCAGCTATTGCTACTACTGAGAATACAACTACTACTACTGATGCTACTACTGCTGCTACTAGTACTATTGCTACTACTACTACTACAACTACAACTGTTGCCTCTATCGCTTCTGCTACCACTACTATTTTGCTACTACTGCTAGGACTATTGCTACTGCTACTGCTACTCCTAATACTTCTCCTACTACGACAACTACTACTACTACAACTCCTGCTACTGCTCGTTCTCCTAAACCTATTCCTACTACTACTACTGCTACTACTTCTACTATTATTACTAGTACAACTACTGCCACAACTACAACTACTACTGCAACTATTTTTGCTACTATTACTACTACTACTACTACTCTTATTACAATTTCTTGTACTATTATGACTACTACAAGAACAACAACAACAACTACTACTACTTCTACTACTACTATTATTACTACTACTTCAACATCTGCTACTACTGCTGCTCCTACTACTACTACTACTACTATTACTACTACTACTACTGCTATTGCTACTGCCACTACTACAATTGCTGCTACTACTTCTACCAGCACTACTGTCACCACTACTGCTACTAATGCTACTACTAGTCCTATTACTACCACTGCTACTGCTAGTTTTACTATTACTTCTTTTACTACTATTACAACTACTATTGTCGCTATAGCTACTACCACCACTACTACAATGACTACAACTACTACTGTAACTACTTCCACTCCAACAACTATAGTCACTGCAGCTGCTACTGCTACTACAACTAGTAGTACTACTACTACTGCTACAACTATTGTTACTATTACTACCGTTGCTACTACTACTACTACGGCTCCTACTCTTCCTGCTACTGCTACTAATGCGACTACTGCTACTACTACTACTACTACTACTACTACTACTACTACTACTACTACTACTATTACTACTACTACTACTACTGAGTCTGCAACTACTACTGCTGCTTCTGCTACTAATACTACTCCCTCTTCTTCTTCTCCTACTAATGCTACTACTGCATCTACTACTGTGACTAGTACTACTACTGCTGTTGCTACTACTTTTGCTACTATTACTACTTTTGATTCTATTGCTACTATTACTGCTACTACTACTAGAACCACTACTACTACTACAACTACAAGTACTACTACTGCTATTGCTACTACCCTTACTACTACTATTGCTATTACTACATCAAATGCTACTACTACTACTGTAGCTGCTGCTGACGCCACAACTGCAACTAAGATAGCTACTACTGCAACTACTAGTGTTAGTGTTACTACTCTTACTACTACTACTACTGCGGCAGTTTCTACTACAACTACTAGTGCTACTATTACTACTACTACTGCCACAACAACAACAACAACAACTACTACTACTACTACTGCTACTGCTATGGCTACTAATACTACAACAACTAGTCCTACTACTACTACTTCTCTTACTATTGCTTCAGCTACTGGTACTATTACTACTACTACTGTTGTTGTTGTTGTTGCTACCATTGCTACTTCTAATATGAATTCTCCAACTACTACTACTGCTACTGCTTTGACTTCTACTGCTACTACCGCTACTACTAACATTATTACTACTACATCTGCTGCAACTGCTACTCTTGCAACTACTACTAGTACTACTACTTCTATTACAAATACTGCTACTACTAATACTAGTACTACTACTATAACAACTATTACTTTGACAACTACTACTACTCCTTCTCCAACAACAACAACAACTACTACTTCTCCTACTACTACTCCTACTGCTACTACTACTACAACGACAGCAACGGCTAGTACTACTACTACTACTACTTCAACGGCTGTTACTACTACTACTACTCCTACTACTACTACTACTGTTGCTACTACTACTTCTATTACTACAGCTACTACAACTTCTGCTATAACTACTACTGCTACTGCTATGGCTATAGCTATAGCAACTACTACTACTACTACTACTGCAACAACTATTTCTACTGCTACTAATACTACTACTACTCCTAATACTACTCCAACTACTACAAAAACTATTGCTAGTACTACTACTACTGCTACTACAACTGCTGCAACAATTGCAATTGCTACTACGACTACTGCTACTACCATAACTGCTACTACAATTGCTGCTCCTACGACTACTCCTACTACTACTTCTACTACTACTACTATTGCTACAACGACTATTGCTACTGCTACAACTACTGTTACTACTACTGCTACTAGTTCTTGCACTACTACTCCTAGTTATGCCACTACTGTGAATACTACGACTACTACTTCTACTACCACTACTTTTACGATTACAACTCCTGCTACTGCTCCCACTACGACTATTATGACTACCACTACTTCTACTACTACTGTTGTGGCTACTACTACTGCTACAACTACTATGACTACTGCTATTGCTACTGCCACAACTATTGCTATCACTACTACTACTCCTATTCCTACTACTACTATTGCTACTACAACCACTACAACTATTACTACTATTACTACTACAACTTCTACTACTACTACTTCTCCTACTACTACTACTGCTGCTACTACTACTACTATTAATACTACTAGAACTCGTACTACTCTGGCTACTACTACTATAACATCTACTACTACTACCACTACTGCGACTGCTTCTGCTACTACTACTACTACTAGTACTACAGCTAGTAATTATGCTGCTGCTCCTACTACCCCTACTATTTCTACTACTACTACTATTGTTACTACTACTATTACTAATACTATTACTACTACTGCTACATCTACTATCACTCTTGCTACTACTACTACTACTTTTACTATTGCTACTACTACTACAACTACTGCTACCATTACCACTACTAGTACTACTGCTACTACTTCTTCTATTACTACTTCGGCTATTGCTACCATTACGACAATAACAACAACAACAACTAATACTACTACTACTATTACTACTACGGCTGCTATTACCACTACTACTACTACCTCTACCACTACTACTATTGCTACTACAGCTACACCACTACTACAATAACTACTACTACTACTACGACAACAACTACTACTGCTACTATAAATACTACCACAGCTATGACTACTACAACAACAACAACTACTACTACTACTCCTCCTGCTACAACTACAACAACAACTACTACTACTACCTCTATAACAATGCTTACTGCCACTACACCACTGCACTACAACTACACTACTACTACAACTACAACTATTGCTACTACTACTACTACTACTCCCATTACTACTACTACTACTCCGAGTAGTACTACTACTAATACAACTACTCGACCTACTACTACTATTACTGCTACTATTACCATTAGTTCTACTACTACTAATACTACTACAACAACTACTAGTAAGATGACTACTCCTACATCTACTACTACTACTCCAACTACTACAACAAAAACTATAACTATTGGCACTACTAATACCTCTAATACAGTGATTACTACTACTACTACTTCTGATTCTACAACTACTACTACTACTGCTACTACCACTACTCCGACGGCTACTACTACTACTCGTACTATTACCACAGCTACTACTATTACTACTACTAATACTATTACTTCTACCACTACTGCTAGAATTAGTACTAGTACTATTACTACTACTACTGTTACTGCTACTACTGCTCCTCCTCCTCCTCCTACTCCAACTCCTCTTGTTGCTACTACTACCACTCCTACTACTAATACTACCAAATTTACTACTACTAATACTACTACTACTACCACTACTGGTACTACTACTACTGCCGCTACTACTACTGCTACTACTACTACCTCTACTACTACTAAGATTACTACTACTAAAACTTCTCGTATTATTGCTACTTCTTCTGCTCCTACTTCAAATACTACAACAACAACATCTACTACAACTACTGTTACTACTATTACTACTACTACTACTACTGTTACTTCTGCTCCTCCTACTACAACTACTACAACTGCTACTACTACTGCTGCTAATACCTCTGCTACTGCTACTACCTCTATTGCTACCACTACTACTACTTCTACTATTACCGCCACTACTTCTACTACTACTGTTATTACTGCTACTTCTACTTCTGCTACTACTGTTGCTACAACTAGTACTTCTACTACTTCGGCTACTTCTACTACAATTACAACTGCTACTACTACAGCTACTACTATGACTACTACGACTGCCACTGCTACTGCTACTGCTATTGCCACAACTAGTCCTCTTACTACTAGTACTAATGCTACCATTCCTTCTACCACTACAACCACCACTACTACTACTACACGTACTACTACTACAACAACAACTACTACTACTACCACTACTACTACTGCTGCTGCTGCTATAACTGCACAAAAACTACTATTACTACTACTTACACTATTACTCCTCCTATAACTACTACTATTACTACTACAAATACTACAACTACTACTAATACTACTACTACTATAACTAGTTCTACCACGACTACTACTACTACTACTTTGACTACTTCTGCTGCTACTGCTACTACTACTACTAGTCCTATTACTACTACTACTGCTGCTACTACTACTACCACAACTACTACAACTACCTCTACTACTACTGCTGCTGCTACTATAACTACACAACTACTACAACTGCTACTACTAGCACTATTACAACTAGTACAACTAAAACTATTACTACTACTAATACTACTACTACTTTGAATGCTACTACTACACCTACTACTATTACTATGAATGCTACTACTACTGCTACTACTTCTGCTACTCCTACTTCTACTACTGGCACAACTACTACTACTACTACCACCACCACCACCACCACCACCACCACCACCACCACTACCATTACTACTATTCCTACTCGTACTCCTACTACTGCTACTACTACTACTACTACTACTACTACTACTTCTTCTTCTTCTACTACTACTACTACTACTACTACTACTACTACTACTACTACTACTACTACTAATACTAATATTACAACTATTGTTGCTACTGGTGCTACTACGACAACAACAACTACTACTACCACTACTGCTACTACTACTACTACAACTACCACCACAAATACTACTACTATAACAACAACAACTACTACTACTGTTGTTGTTGCTGCTACTACTACAATGCCAACTACTACTAGTACCACTACTTCTACTACTCCTACCGCAACTCTTACTACTTCTACTACACCTACTACTACTACTACCCCAACTCCAACTACTATTACTACTGCTGCTACTCCAAATACTACAACTACTATATCTCCTGCTCGTACTTCTACTATTACTAAAGTTGTTTCTACTATTGCTACTGCTACTCTTACTATTGTTGCTACTAATACAGCGACTACTAGTACCACTACTAAGACTTCTACTACTATGACTACTACTATTGAGACTGCTACTGTGACTAATGCTACTACTACAACTACTACTACTGCTCCAACAACTGCGACTACTACCACTACTACTACTTCTATTCTTACTATTACTATTGCTACTACTTCTGTTGCTACGCATACTACTAGTACTACTACTACTAATACTTCTAGTACTACTACTAATACTACTTTTGTGCCTACCACTACTTCTGTTCCTACACTTACCCATCCGACTATTTCTTCTTCTACTATTGCTACTATTACAACTGCTATTATTACTACTACTTTTACTTCTACTACAACTACTACTATTGCTAATAGTACTACTACCAATACTACTACTACTTCTACTACTACAATAAGAACAACTACTACTACTACTATTGCTACTGCTAATAATACGGATACTACTACTTCTACTGCTATTACTACTACTAATACTAGTACAACTCCTAGAACTATTACAACTTCTACAACAAAAATAATGACAATAACAACCTCTGCTACTAGTAATTCGCTACTACCGCTACTACTTCTACTACTACTACTACTAATACTACCCCAACTACCACTACTACTACTTCTACTAACACTACTACTACTGCTGCTGCTACCACTACTACTACTGCTACTCCAACTACTACTACAACTACTACTTCTACAACTGCAACTACTAGTAATACTACTACTACTACTACAACTTCCTCTTCTTCTACTACTACAACTTTTGTAGCTGCTACTTCCACTGTTACTAGTACTATTGCTACTATATCTACTACTACTGTAACTACTACTACTGCTAATGCTACTGCTAGTACTTTTACTACTACTGCTGCTATTATTTCTACTACGACTACAATTACTGCTCCAACTACTATTACTACTATTACTGCTAATACTACTATTACTACTATAACTATTATGACTACTGCTAATACTGCTACTACTTTTACTACTACTCTTGGTACTACTAATACTACTGCTATTACTACTAATAGTATGACTATTACTACTTCTACTACAACTGCTATAACTACTACTGCTATAATCACTACTACGTCCACTACTGCTACTACTACTACTACTAATACTACTACTGCTACCACCACTACTTCTACTACTACTGCTACTGCTAGTAGGACTATTTCTACTATTGCTACTCCAACTACAACTTTTACAATTACTACTACTACTACTAGTACTACTACGACTACTGCTACTACTACAACAGCTACTTCTATAATTACTACTACTACGACTTTTACTACAACTACTTCTACTACTAGTGCTACTGCTACTACTAATACTACAACTACTACTATTCCTAGGACTACTACTACAGCGAATACAACTACTTCTGCTACAACTGCTACTAGAACTAGTATTCTTACTACAACTACTACTACTACTACTGCTACTATTGCTACTACTACTACTACTAGTAGTACTGCTGTTGCTGCTGCTACTATAGCTACTACGGCTACTACTGCTCCTGCTGCTAAAATTACTACTGCTACTACTACTACTTCTTCTACTGCTACTATTATTATTATTACTACTACTACTACTTCTGCCACTACTACTACTACTACTACTATTACTACAATTTCTACTACTACTACTTCTACTACTATTACTACAGCTGCTACTACTACTACTACAACAACAACAACAACAACTACTATTATTACTACAACTATAACTACTATTAAAATTTCTATTACTACTATTACTCGTACTACTACTTTTACTTCTAGTACTACTATTACTGCCACTACTACTATTACTAATTCTGCTACTTCTACTATTGCGACTAATATTGCTGCTACTACTACTACTACTACTACAACTTCTCCTAAAATAACAACAACTATGACTTCTCCTTCTACCACAACTATTCCTACTACCACCAGTGATCCTACTATTTCTGCTGCTACTGGTACAGCTGCAGTAGTGCCAATAGTAGTAGCAGAAGTAGTCACAGAAGTAGTTGTTGTAGGAAAAAGAATAGTAGTAGGAGTAGTAGTATGAGTAGTAGTAGTAGTCGAAGTAGTAATAGAAGTAGTAGTAGTATTAGGAGGAGTAGTAGTAGTGATAGTAGAAGTCATAATAGTAGTAGTAGTAGGAGTAGTAGTAGTTGTTGTTGTTGTTGTTGTTGTAGGAGAAGTAGTAGTAGTAGTAGTAACAGCAGTAGTAGTAGAAGTTGCAGCAGCAGCAGTAGTAGTAGTTGCAGTTGCAGAGTAGTAGTCGTAGAAGTAGTTGCGATTGTATTAGTACAAGTAGTCAAATTAGTAGTAGAAGCAGTAGAGTATTAGTAGTAGCAGTAGAAGTAGCAACAGTAGTAGTAGTAGTGTTGGTGGTAGTAGCAGTAATACTAGGCGTACTAAGACTAGTAGTAGTAGTAGTAGTAGTAGTAGTAGTAGTAGTAGCAGTAGAAGTAGTAGCAACAATAGTTGCAGTAGTAGCAGTAGAAGTTGTAGTAGCTGCTGCAACAATAGCAGGAATAGGAGTTGCTATAGTAGGAGCAGGAGTAGTAGTAGTAGTAGCAAGAGTAGGAATAGGTGTAGAAGTAGTAATAATAGTAGCAGCAGTAGTAGTAGTGGTGGTAGTAGTAGTAGGAGTAGGAGATGTGGCAGTAGTTGTAGGTGTAGGAATAGAAGTAGTAGTAGCACAAGTAGTAGGAGGAGTAGAAGTAATTCTGCTACTTTTTCTACGACAACAACAACTACTGCTACTGCTTCTACTTCCGCTACGAGTACTATTTGTACTATTACGGCTATTATTGCTACTACTACCGCTATTACTGCTACTACCTCCATGGCTATTCCTACTATTGCTACTACTACTGCAATAATTGCTACTATTGCTACTGCCACTACTAATAGTCATACGATCACTACTACTGCGACTAATGCAACTTCTACCACTACTATTACTACTACTGCTACTACTGCTTCTTATACAGCTACTACTACTACTAATTCTACTATAACTACAATTCCTATTATCAGAGATACTACTACTAGTATTACTACTTCTCCTACAACAACAACAACAACTGCTACTACTTCTACTACAATTGCTACTATTACGGCAAGTATTACTACTGCTATTATTGCTACCACAGCTCTTACTACTAAAGCTAGTAACGCTGCTATTATTACTACTACTGGTACTAGTAATACTTCAAATATTACTGCTACTTCTGCTACTACTTTGGTTGCAACTTGTACTACTATTCCTACTACTACTAACTCTTCTACTACTGCTACTTCTACTACTACTACTATTACTTCAACTACTACCACAACTTCTACTACTACTACCATCGCTACTGCTTCTACTAATGCTACTACTAGTACTTCTACTACTACTACTACTACAACTACTTCTACTACTACTAATACTACTACTACTACTACTACTACTACTACTACTACTACTACTACTACTACCATCACCACCACCACCACCACCACCACTACTACAATTTGTACTACTACTATTACTACTACTACAACAACAACTTCTTCTTCTACTACTACTACTACTTCTACTACTACTAGTACTATAGCTACTGCTTCTCCTACTACTACTACTGCTACTGCTGCTGCTCCTACTTCTACTACTTCTAATACTACTACTACTAATACTACAATAACAATAACAACAACTACTACTGCTACTACAACAACAATTGTTGCTGGCACTACTTCGACAACTACTACTTCTGCTACTACTACTGCTAATACAACTACTTCAACTACTACTACTTCTGCTACTACTACTACGAATGCTACTACTACTACTAATACTACTGCTACTACAACTGCCACTGTAACTGGCACTACTTCTACTATTACTACTTCTGCTACTATTGCAGCTGCTGCTGCTACTACTGCTACAACAAATAATACTATTAGTACTACTACTACTACTACTGCTACTGTTGCTACTACTATTATGGCTATAAATACTACTGATGCTGCTACGACTATTGCTGCTACTTCTGCTGCTGTAGCTACGATTGCAACTACATTTACTACAACTACTACTATTTCTCATACTAGTTCTAATACTGCTATGACTACTACCACAACAATACTACTACTGCTTTTGCCGCTACTACTACTATTTATACTACAACTACCACTCCTACTACTACTGGTACTATTTCCACTACTACTACAATTAGTACTACAACATTTGCTACTACTACAACTGCTACTACTACTACTACTACTGCTGATACAACAACTATAACTCCTACTACAACTACTACTACTACTTCTGCTACTACTGCTGCTGTTACTACTACTACTATTACTACTGCTCCAACAATTACAATTACTACTAGAAGTACGACAACTACTGTAACAACTACAACAACTACCTCTACTACTACTTTTCCCAAAATAGCAACTACAACTACTTCTCGTACTACTACGACTGTTGCTACTACTACTACTACAACCTCTTCTACTGCTATCGCAACTACTACTACTACAACTACCTCAACTACTACAACTTCTACTACTACTACTACTACTACTACTACTACTACTACTATTGCTACAACTATTGCTACTACTAGTACTACTACTGCTACAAGGGCTACTTCTGCCACCAGTTCTGCTGCTATTCCTATTGCTATTCCAGCTTCTACTACTACTAATACTACTATTGCAATTACTATTATGGCTACTACTACTGCAACTACTACTACGAATACTAGTTCTACTGCTACTACTACTTCTATTACAACAACTACTTCTACTACTACCACTACTACGACTGCTACTACTACTACTATTACTACTACAACAACAAGAACAACTATTACTACTACTTTAACTACTAGTACTTCTATTCATGCTCTGCGGCTACCACTACTTCTACAACTTCTTCTTTTACTAATACTACTGCTCCTGCTACTACTACGACTCCTACTACTAATGCAACTATTGCTACTACAGCTGCTACAACTACTAATCCAACTACTACTACTAAAACTTATACTACTAATACTACTGCTACTGCTACTACAAATGCTACAACAACTACTACTTCTACTTTTCCTACTATTACTACTTTTACTACTTGTATTGGCACTACTGCTACTACTATTAATTCTACTATGCTGCTACTACAACGACTACAACTACAATTGCTATTGCTACCACTACTATGGCTGGTATAACTGCTACTACTACTACTACTACTATTACTACTACTTCTGCTACTAGTACTGTTACTACTACTATACTACTACTGCTACAACTGCTACTACTACTATGGCTATTAACTGTACTACTACTACTTCTTCTACTACTAGTACTACTAGTACTACTACTACTCCTACTGTTGTTGCTCTACCTAATGTTGCTACTATATCTACTACAACTAGTATTACTTCTCCTGCTACTTCTAGTACCACTACTATTACTATTGCAACTATACTGCTACTGCTTCCACTACTACTAGTCCTATAACTTCTGCTACAACTACCACTGCTACTAATGCTGATAGTACAACTACTATAGCTATTGCTGCTGCTACTACTACGACTACTACTACTACTGTTGCAGCTACTACTACTACGACTACTACTACTACGACTACAACTACTATTGCTGCTACTACTACTACTACCACTAGTGCAGCTGTTGCTCCTGCTGCAACTAATACTACCACTACGGGAACTACTACTGCTACTACTACTGCTACTTCTACTATGGCTATTAATACTACTACTACTGCTGCTGCTGCTGCTACTACTACTACTACTTCTACGACTACTAATACTACTCCTACTACTACTATTTCTACTACTACTATTACTACTTCAACAATACTTCTATTGCTACTATTACAATTGGTACTACTGCTATTACTTCGTCTTCTGCTACTCTTAGCACTACTCCTTCTGCTACTGCTATACTGATGCTACTACTACTATTGTTGTAGATACAATAATGATCACTGCTACTACAACTGCTACTACAACAACAACTACTACTATTACTTGTACTAATACTATTGCTATTACTGTTACTACTGCCGCTACTATTACTGTACTACTAGTATTACTCTAAATACACCTATCACATTTACTACTACTACTACTACTGCTGCTGCTACTATTGCTACTACTACGAAAACTACAACGACTACTACTACTTCTGTTGGTGCTGCTGGTGCTGCTCCTACAACTACTACTACCATCATTGCTACTATTGCTACTACTTCTACAGCTACTCGTAGTACTACTCCTATTACTGCTACTACTACTCCTACTTCTACTACTACTATTACAACTGCTACTACTACTGCTACTACTACTACTTCTGCTCCTAATCCTACTACTACTACTACTCATACTACTATTAATACTATAACTACTACTACTCATAATACTGTTACTACTATTATTACCACTGCCACTACTCCTATTACTAAACCTACGACTACTTCTACTACTACTTCTATAACAATTACTTCTACAACTACTGCTACTACTACTACTACTACTTTTATTACTACATCTCCTGCTGCTGCTATAACTGCAACTACAACAACTTCTGCTACTACTACTATTACTGCTACTACTACAACTACTAATATAGGGAATACAACTACTACTACAACACAACTACTTCTACTGCTATTGCAATAGCTACTAGTGCAACTATAACTACATTTGTTGCACCTACTGCTACCACTACAGCTATTACTACTACTTCTGCTCTTACAACAACTGCTGCTGCTGCTGCTCTTGCGACAGCTACTATTGCTACAACTACAATGACCACTACTACTACTGCTGCTGTGATAACAACAACAACTTTTGCTACTACTACTAATACTACTACTAAAACAAATACTGCTAATACTACTACGACTAAAACAAATACTACTACTAATATTGCTGCTGCTATTACTACTACTACTACTACTCCTCCTCCTCCTCCTACTACTGCTACTAGTCCTACTACTACTACTACTTCAACAACAACAACAACTACTACTAATTATACTAATACTACTACTGTAGCTACTACTACTAGTACTACTAGTAGTACTACTAGTACCACTACTACTACCACCACTACTGCTACTGCTATTACTACCACTACTACCACTACTAGTACTACTGCTGCTGCTGCTGCTACTACTACTACGAATGCCACTACAAATATTACAAGTATTGTTGCAAGAGCTACTATTCCTACTACTATTACTTGTACTCCTACGACTACTATTATTACTACAACTACTGCTACGACAACAACTACTGTTGCTGCTGCTCTTGCAACAACTACTAATACTACTGCTCTAACTACTGCTACTACTACTACTTCTGCTACCTCTATTGCTATTTCACCTACTACTTCTACTACTACCACAATTACTACTTCTACTCTCACTACTTCTACAACTAGTTGTACATCTACTCCTACTACTACTACGATTACAATTACTGCTACAGCTACTGCAACTACTAATACTACAACAATTATTACTACAATAACTATTACTACTACTACAACTACAACTATTGCTACTACTACTACTAATACTACTCCTACTCCAACTACTTCTACTACAACTACTACTCCTACAACAACAACAACTACTACTACAACAACTTCTACTACTAATACTACTACTACAACAACAACAACTTCTACTACTACTACAACAACATCTACTACTACTACTATCGCAATTAGTACTACTACAACAACTGCTTCAACTATTCCTACTACTACTTCTACTTCTTAAACTACTACTTCTACTACTATTATTCCTTCTGCTACTTCTGTTGTTGCTACTACCTATACTACTACTACTATTGCTCCTACTACTACACAAATACCACAACTACTACAAATTGAATTACTACTACTCCTACAACTACTACTCTTCCTTCAACTAATACTACTACTACTACTACCACCACTACTACGGCACCTACTGCAACTATTGCTACTCGTAACACTACAATTACTTCCGCGAATACAACTTTTACTCCTACAACTGCTACTACTACTCCTACTACTATGACTATCACTACTACTACTGCAATTAATACAAATTCTGCAACTAGAACAAATAATACAGCTAGCACCACTACTCCTACAACTGCACGAATACTTCTACTACCAATACTATTAATACTACTATGACTACTACTACAACAACAACAACAACAACAACAACAACCACCACTACTACTACTATAATGACTATTGCAACAACTACTACTATTACTACTGCCACTATGACAACAATAGCTACTACTACTACTACAACTACAACTACTGTTACTACAACTATTATAGCTACAACAACTGCTACTACTGCAACTACTACTACTATTACTACAGCTACTATAGCTACACCTACTACTACTACTACTATTGCTACCAATACTACTACTACTACTACTACAATTGTTGCTACTACTACTACTACTACTACTACAACTACTACGACTACTACTGCTCATATGACTACTACTATTACAATGACTACTACTCCAACTGCTGCTACTCCTACTACTATTACTATTACTACCAATACTACTACTACTACTACAACTACTACCTCTACTATTGTTGCTGTGCAACAACAAATACTACTACTACTATGGCTACTTTCACAACTACTACTACTCTGATTACTACAACTAATACTACTACTACTGCTACTACGACTATTACTACTCCTGCAATAACTACTCTTACTCCTACTACTACTAATACTTCTACTACTCCTACGACTACTACTACTACTCCTACTGCTACTACTACTACTACTACTACTCTACTACTTCTACTACGACTACTACTGATACTACTCTAACTACTACTACTACGACCACTACTACTACTACAACAACTACTACTATAGCAACTATATCCACAACAACTACTATTCCTACTACTACTACTACTACGGTTACTACTACAGCAACTACTACTAATATTATTGCTACTACTTGTACGGATACTACTACTACTACTACTACTACTACTACTACAATAACTACTAATTCTATCACAACAACTACTTCTACTACTACTGCTGCTACTAATATTACTACGACTACTACTACTGCTACTGCGACTACTACAAAAAGAACTACTACAATGACTCCAGCTACAATTACTACTAGGACTGCTGCAACTACTACTATTGCTAAGACTGCTACTACGACAACTACAAGTACCACTACTGCTTTGACTACTACTACCATTACTACACCTACTACCATTGATGCTTCCAATACTATTACTACTACTGCTACTACTACTACTACTACTACTAGTACTGCTACTACTTCTAGTGCTACTACTACTACTAATATGACTACTACTACTACAACTCATGCCGCTACTATGATTACTACTAGCACTAGTATTGCTACTCCTACAATAACTACAAGTACAACTACTAAAACTTCAACCACTACTACTACTGCTGCTGCTGCTGCTACAACTGGTACTATAACTATACTATTAATAATACCACTACTACAGCTTGTACAACTACTACTATCAGTGCTACTATTACAACTCCTACTAATACTACTAATTCTACTAGTACTATGCCTACTACTATTACTACTACCACCACTTCTTCTGCTCCTACTAGTACTACTACTGCTGCTGCTACTACTGCACCTACTACTACCACTACTACTACTACAACAACAACAACAACAACAACATCTACTATTACTACAACTGAACCTCCTAATGCTACTACTATTGTTACTACTATCACTGCTACTATTATTCCTACTACTACTACTACTACTACTATTACTACTAGTACTACTACTTCTACTACTTCTACTACTGCTATTATAACCACTATTGTTGTTGTTGTTGCTACTGCCTCCTCCAACCACTAAGACTACTACTACTTCCACTACTACTGCTACTACTACTGCTACTCCTACTACAACTACTAGTACTACTACTACTAATAATAATAATAATAATAATACTCCTACTACAACTTATGCTATTGCTACAACAACTGCAATGGCAACAACAACAACTACTACTACTTCTACTATAGCTACTACTTCTACTACTCCTAGTGCAACTCCTATTGCTACAACTACTCCTATTACTACTACTACAGCTACTACAACAATGGCTATTATAGCTACTATTACTAAAACTTCTACTACTGCTGCTACTAGTACTACTTCAACTAATACTACTACTACTACTCCTACTACTTCTATTACTACTACTGCTACTATTACTACTAATACTATTCCTACGTCTACTACTACTACTTTGACTGCTACTACTACTATAGCTACTACTTCCACTGCTACTAGAATTACTACCGCTGCTACTACTACTATTACCACTACTACTACTATTGCTTCTACTCCTACAACAACAACTACTACTTCTACTACTCACCCTACTACTACCACAACTACTACTTCTACAACAACAACAACTACTACTACTACTACAACAACAACAACAACAACAACAACTACTACTACTACTACTACTATTACTACTACTACTACTACTACTACTAGTATTACTACTACTAGAACTACAACAACAACTACTACTACAATAACAAGAACAACAACAACTACTACTACTCCTTCAATTACAATAACAACTAATACTACTACCACTACTAATGCTGGTGCTACTACTTCTGCTACTACTGCTACTAATGCCGCTACTGATACTACTACTACTACCAGTGCTACTATTATAACTCCTACTACTACTACTAATTCTACTAGTACTATCCTACTACGACTACTGCCACTACTTCTCCTGCTACTAATAGTACTACTACTGCTGCTACTACTACTGCATCGACTACTACCACTACTAGTACTACTACAACAACAACTACTACTACTACCATTACTACAACTGAAGCTCCTAATGCTACTACTATTCTTACAATAATCATTTCTACTGCTATGCCTAATACTACTATGACTTCTACTACTGCTATTATAACCACTATTGTTGTTGCTGCTATTACTGCTCCTACCACTAAGGCTACGGCAACTTCTACTACTACTGCTACTACTACTACAACTACTAGTACTACTACTATTACTGCTACTACTAATAATTATAATAATAATAATACTCCTACAACAACTTATGCTATTACTATGACAACTGCAATGACAACAACTACTACTATTGCTACAACAACAACAACTACTACTACAGCTACAACCCCTCCTACTTCTACTACTCCTAGTGCAACTCCTATTGCTACTACTATTGCTACTACAATGACTCCTACTCCTACTACTCGTAATACTACTGCTACTACAACAACTACTACTATTACTACTACTACTACTTCTTCTAATACTATTACAGTTGCTATAAGCAATAATACAACTACTCCTACTCCTACTACTGTAACTACAACTACTACTACATATACTACTCCAACTACTACAACTCCTCCCGCTATTCTTACTCCTAATACTACTAATACTGCGCTTACCACTCCTACTACTTCTGCTACTACTACAGTTATTGCAACCACTACTACTACTGCTACTACTACTCCTACTCCTACTACTGCTACTCCAACTCCCACTCCTGCTACTAGTACTACTACTCCTACTCCTATTACTGCTACTGCTACTCCTACTCCTACTTCTGCTACTGCAACTACGGCTACTACTACGACTACTACTACTTCTGTGACAACTATTACTCCAACTCCTATTACTAGTACCACAACTAACGATAGTCCTACTACTACTAATGTTTCTACAACTATTCCAAATACTATTGCTACTACTACTACTATTACCACTACTCCTACTACTATGTCTACTACAATTACTACTACTACTACTCCTCCTACAAGGACAAGTACTACTACTGTTGCGCTGTTGCCACAACTTCCACTAGTAGTACTACTATAGCTACAACAACAACTACTGCTACTTCTTCTACTATTACAACTACTACTCCTTCCTACGCCAAGTACAATAGCTACTTCAACTCCTACTACTACTACAAGTACCACTACTCCAACTACTCCTACTGCCACTACTACTACTACCGCTACTACTATAGCTACTTCTACTTCTACTTCTACTTCTACTCCAACCCCTACAACAACAACAACAATAACAACAACTACCACTACTACTACTAATATAGCTGCTACTACTACTATTACTACTACAATCGCTAGTACTGCTACTACTAATACTATTACTACTACAACAACAACAACAATTGCCATAACTACTATGATGACTCCTACTAATACTACTACTACTTCATCTACTACAACAACTACTACTACTCCTACTACTTCTGCTTCAACTATTACTATTGTTGCTACTTCTTCTAATACTATAACAACAGTTGCTACTACTACTGCGACTACTACTACTACAACAAATACTACTACTCCACCAAATACTACAACTACAACTCATTTACACTACTACTGCTACTACTACTGCTACTGCAATTGCTGCTATTGCTACTATTGCAACTACAACAACTACTACTACATATACTGCTAATACTCCTACAAATACTACTAATACTACTACTACTACAACAACAATGGCTATTATAGCTTCTACCACTGCGACAGCTACAACTACTAAAACTTCTAATACTACTACAACTACTACTATTAGTCCTGCTACAACTACTTCAACTAATACTACTACCACTACATCCACTACTACTAGAACTACTACTACTACTACTCTTACTACTAATACCACTCCTACTGCTACTACTACTACTTTCACTGCTACTACTACTACAACTACGACTTCCACTACTACTAGAATTACTACCACTGCTACTACTAATATTACCACTACTACTACTATTGCTTCTACTTCTACAACAACAACAACTACTACTACTTCCCCTACTACTACCACAAAAACTACTTCGACAACAACAACAACTACTACTACTAGAACTACAACAACTACTAGTACAACGATAACAAGAACAACAACTACTACTACAACAACAATAACAACAACAACAACTACTACTCCTTCCATTACAACAGCAATTAATACTAATACTACTACGACTACCACTTCTACTACTACAACAACAACACCAACAACACCACCACCACCACCACCAACAACAACAACAACAACTACTACTACTACTACTACTTCTACTACTACTACTACTACCACCACCACCACCACCACTACTACTACTACTGCTACTTATACTCCTCCTCCTACTACTATTACCACTTATACTACTACTACTACTACTACTACTATTACCACTATGACTACTACTACTACTACTACTACTACTACTACTACTACTACTACTACTACGACTACTACTACTACTACGACTACTACTACAACTACTACTACTACTACTATTACTATCACTACTACTAATACTACTTCTACTGCTATTACTAAAAGTATTGCTCCTACTACTGTAACTACTACTAGTAATACTACTACTATTGCTACTACTACAACTATTGCTGCTGCAATTGCTACTACCACTGCTTCTAACGCAACTATTGCTAGTACTATTGCTACTATTACTTCTGCTACTACTACTATGATTATTCCTACTTCTTCTACTACTACTACTATAACAACTACTACTTTTGCTATTGCTACTTGTACTACATCTCGTACTACTACTATTATTGCTGCTACTACTACGACTACTACTACTGCTAGTACTGCTATGACCACTACCACTGCTACTACTATTACGACTATTGCTACTATTACTACTCCTGCTACTATTGTTACTAGTATAGCTACTATTACTACTACAACAACAACTACTACCGTTGCAACTATTGCAACTGTAACTGCTTCCACTGGTACTACTAATTCTACTACTACTGCTTCTACAACTACTAATACTAATACTTGCGCTATAATAGCTACTGTTGCTGTTGCTACCACTGCTACAACTATTACTATTGCAACTTAAACTAATACTACTTCCACTGCAACTAGTTTGGCCCCTAATACTGCAACACTACTACTAGTTCTGCTACTAATACTACAACAATAGCTACTACTACTGTTCCTACTACTACTTCAATTACCACTACAACAACTACGGCTACTACTGCTACGTCTACTACTGCTACTAAGATAACTACTTCTGCAACTACTGCTGCTACTTCTACTGCTACTACTACTATGCTACAACTATTGCCACTATTCCTCCTACATCTACAGCTTCTACTATTACTAAGACTACACCTAATACTGCGACTACTGCTACCGCTAATTCAACTACTTCTACTGCTACAACTGCAACTATTGCAACTCCCACCACTACTACTGCTACTACTACAACTACTACTACTACTTCTCATACTACTACCACTGCTACGATATTACTACCACTACTACAACCACTCCTCCTACTACTCCTCCTACTACCACTTCAATTCCTGCTACTACAACTACTACTGTTTCTACTTAGCATTCTACTACGCCTACTACTACTACTGCGACTACTGCTGCTGCTGCTGCTACTACTACTACTGTTACTACTACTCCTACTACTACTACCACTGCAACTATAACTTTTATTGCTATTTCTACTACTACTCCTCCTACTACGAGTAATACTACTACTGCTACTACTACAACAACAACTACTACTACTGTTGCTGCTAATGCGACTACTACAACGAATTCTACTACCACAACTATTGTTGCTACTACTACTTCTGCTACTGCTGCCACAACTACTACTACACTACTACTCCATCTACTAAAACCACTACTACAACCACTGCTTCTTCTTCTTCTACTACTACAGTGACTACCACTGCTATAGCAGCTACAACTTCCACTACTACTTCAACAACTACTACTAGTACAACTTCTATTGCTACCACAACAACTACTAAAACTATTGCTGCTGCAACAACAACTACTACTACTGGTAATACTTATTCAGCTACTGCTACTCCTACTTCTACGACTACTGCTCATACTACTACTCCTACTATTACTAGTAAAACAATCACAACAATAACAACAACTGCTACTGCTACTATAGCTATTATTACTACTGCCACTACTACTAATACTACTTTTACTATAACTCCTTTAGCTACTACTTCTACTCCTACTGCCACTTCTGCTACTACTACTGCAACTAGTACTACAACTAATTTTTCTACTACTTCTGTAACTACTTAGGCTTCTACTACTACTACTATTACTACTATTACTACTACTAAGACTACTACTATGACTACCACTATTACTATAATTACTAACACTTCTGCTACTAATACTACTAATACTACTACTACTGCTGCAACTATTGCTACGATTGATGCTACTACAAGTATTACTACTACTACTACTTCTGGAACTACTACTACTATTACTATTGCAACAACTATTGTTGCTACTACTACTCCTACTATAAATACTACTACCCCTACCACGGCTATGGCTTCAGCTACTACTACAACTACTGTTGCTACTATCATGACTATTGTTGCTACTACAACAACTACTACTACTACTACTACAGAGTTGACCACTACTATGACTACTGCTGCTACTACGACTCCTGCTACTACTGATACTGCTATTATAGCTACTGCAACTGCTACTGCTACTGCTCCTACTACTACTACTACTGCTGCTGCTACTTCAACTACGACCGTTACTATTCTACTACTTCTACAACTAGAACAACTCTTATTACTACCACTACTGCTGCTGCTACTTCTGTTACTACTGCTACTATTGCTACTACTACTACTACTACTATAACTACTACTACTATTACTTCTACTACTACAACCACAACTGCTACAGCTACTACTACTAGTTCTCCTACTATAAATACTATTGTTGCTATTACCCCTACTACAACTACTATTACTACTACTGCTACTACAGCTACTAATACAATTGCTGCTGCTACTGCTGCTGCTACTACTACTAATACTACTACTACTACTTCTGCTTCTACTGCTATCACCACTACTACTACTACTACTATGGCTACTTAGGATACTGCTACCACTAGTACTACTACTCCTACTACTACTATAGCAACAATTACTACTAGTACTACTACTTCTACCTGATCTACTTCTTCTATTACTTTTGCTACTATTATGCCTTCTACTACTGCTGCTGCTACTACTTCTACTACTGTAACTACTTGTACAACATCTACTACTACTACCACTACTACTATACTTGGTGCTACTGCTGCTACAACAACAACAACCACTACTGCTACCACTTCTACTATTGCAACTTTGACTCCTACTACTATTGGAATTGCTGACACTACAACAACTACCACCATTGTTGCTGCTATTATTGCATCAACTACTACTATTGCTGCTACTATGAGTACTGCAACTACTACTACTGCTGCTATTACTGTCGTTATGGCTACTAATATTACTACTACAACAATGGCTATTAAAACTATAGCTACTACTACTACAATTACTGCTATAGCTACTACTGCTACTTCTCCTTCTACTAAAGCTACTGCCACTACTGCTCCTACTACTACTTCTGGTACTGCTATTACTTCCTCTACTACTACTATGACTATTACTATGATAACTTCTCCTACTAATTCTATTATTACAACTACCATTACAACTGCTAGTACTACTGCAGCCACCCAACTACTGCTATAACTATTTCACCCACTACTACTACTTCTACAACAACTATTGCTACTTGTACTGCCACTACTATTACAACTACTACTACTAGTACCGCTAATATTGCTACTACTACTACTACTAGTATGGCTAATATAACTACTACTGATACTACTCCTACTACTACTATTACTACTGCTATTAATACTAATTCTACTACTACTACTACTGCTAGTAGTTCCACTACTACTACTACTACGACTCCTGTAGCTACTGCGACTACTGTTACTACTGCTACAGCAACTACTATTGCTTCTTTCGCTACAACCATTACTGCTAATACTATTACTACTACTACTACTACTAGAACAATAGCTACTACTACTACTACCACTACTACTTCTACTACTATTGCTACTATAGCTATTACTGCAATAGCTATACCAACTACTTATTTGACTACTACTGCTACTGGCAATACTACTACTGCTACCCCTACTGGTACAACTACTACTACAGCTACTGTTACTGCTACTTCTACTACTACTACTACTACAACAACTAACACTACTTCTTCTACAACAACTACTACTACCATTTCTACTCCTACTGCTACTATTACTTCTACAACTACTGCTACTTCTACTATGGCCACCATGACTACTACTACTACTACTCTTGCTATTACTACTACCTCTATTACTAATTCTACTGCAGTTACTATTGTTACTACCTCTAATACTGCTGCTAGTATGACTATTACTGTTACCGCTACAACTACTATGATTAGGACAATAACTACTTTTCCTTTTTTTGCCACTACTGCTATTGCTAGTACTATTATTACTACTACTACTACTACAACAATAGTTACTACTGCTATTAACACTGCTACTTCTACTACTCTTGCTATAGCAACTATTACTGCTATATCTACAACTACTATTTTTGCTATTACTACTGCTACTGCTTCTACTATTGCTAGTACTACTAATGGTATGTATATTATTTCCACTATAGCTACTATGACTATTGCTACTACTACTTCTACTACTATTGCAACTACCGCTACAGCCACTACTGCTACTACTACTAATACTACTTCTCCTACTACTACCACTGCTACTACTACTACTACTGTTGTTTCTTCTACTACTGCTACTTCTACTACTGCTACCATGACTTCTACTACTACTACTAATACTACTACTACTACTACTACAAATACTTCTACAACTATTACAACTACCTCTACTACCACTACTAGTTCTACTACTACAAGTATTGCTACTACTACAAGTATGTAATTATAGTAGAAATAGAAGTAGTCACAGTTTTAGTAGTAGTAGTAGTAGAAGTAGTAGTAGTAGCAGCAGTAGTAGTAGTATTAGCAGTATTTGTAGAAGTAGTATTGATAGTAGTAGTAATTATAGTAGTAGTCATAGTAGTAATAGTCATAGTAGTAGTAGTAGTAGTAGTAGCAACTATAGTGGTAGTTGCAAGAGCAAAATCAGTTGTAGTAGTAGAAGTAGTTGTAGTAGTAGTAGTAGTAGAAGTAGTATTAGTAGCAGTAGTAGTAGAAGTAGTAGGTATAATATTTGTAGTAGTAGTAGCAATATTAGTAGTAATAGTAGTAGTAGTTGTAGTAGTAGTAGTAGTAGTAGTGATAGAAGTAGTAGTAGTAGTGGTAGCAGTAGTAGTAGCGATAGTAGAAGTAGGAGCAGCAGTAGTAATAGTAGTAGTAGTAGTATTGGCAATAGTAGTCATAGTAGCCATGGTAGTAGTAATAGTTGTTGTAGCAGTAGCAGTAGTAGTAATCGTAGTAGTAGCTGTAGTATTTGAGGTAATAGCAGAAGTAGTAGTAACACTTGTAGCCATAGTAGTAGTCAGAACAATAGCAGTACAAGTAGAAGTAGCAATAACACTCGTAGCCATAGTAGTATTCGGAATAATTACAATACCAGTAGCAATAGCTGAAGCAGTAGTAGTACTAGTTGAAGTAGAAGTAGTAGTAGTAGTAGTAGTAGTAGTAGTAGTATTAGTAGTAGTAGTAGTAGCAACAATAGTATAAATAATAGTAGTAGTAATCATAATAGTACTATTAGTAATCGTAGTAGTTGTAGTAGTAGTAGTAGTAGTAGTAGTAGTAGTAGTAGTAGTAGTAGTAGTAGTAGCAATTATTGTTATTATTGGTATTGTTGTTGTCATTGTAATAGTAGTAGGAGGAGCAGCAACAGTTGCAGGAATAGTTGTAGTAGTTGTTGCCACAGTAGTGATTATAGTACAAGCAGTACTAGTAGTATTAGTAGCAGTAGTCATAGCAATAGTAATAGTTATAGTTGTAGCAGTAGTAGCAGCTGCAGTGGCACCAGCCATAGCAGTAGTAGTGCTAGTAATAGCAATACTAGAAGAAGTAGTAGTAGTAGTAGTAGTAGTAGTAGCAGCAGCAGTAGCAGTGGCGTAGTTGCAGTAGTTGGAGTGGTAGAAGTAGTATCAACAACAATAGTAGCCATAATAGTAGGAGTAGGAGTAGCAGTAACACTAGTTTTTATAGCAGTACTTATGGTGGTAGTAGCAGCAAGAATAATAGCAGAAGGAGTAGTTGTAGTATTCGTACTAGTAGTAGCAGTAGTAGTAGCAATAGATGCAGTAGCAGTAGTAGTAGTAGTTGTAGTAGTAGTAGTAGTCATACTAGTAGTAGCAGTAGCAGTAGTAGCAGAAGTAGTGGCAGTCATAGTAGCAGAAGTAGAAGTATGGTAGTAGTAATAGTAGTCGTAGCAGCTGTTGTAGCAATGGTCACAATAATAGAAGTAGTAGTAGCAGTCATAGTCATAGTAGTAGTAATAGTAGCAGTACTAGTACTAGTAGTAGCAGTAGTAGAAGCAACAACACTAGTATTTGTAGGAGTAGCAGTAGTTGTAGTAACAGAAGTAGTTGCGGTGGTGATAGTAGTAGGAAATGTAGTAGTAGTAACTTATGTAGCTGCAATAGTAACAGTAGTAGGGAAAGTAGTAGTAGTAGTACAAGTAGTACTAGTAGTAGTAACTATAGTAGTGGCAAATGTAGTAGTAGCAGTAGTAGCAGCAACGATAGTAGTAGTGGTAGTGTAGCAGTCTTAGTAGCAGCAATAGTAGAAGTAGTAGTAGTAGATGTCATTATCACAGTAGTACATGTAGTAGTAAAAGTAGTAGTAGAAGTAGCAACAGTAGTAGTAGAAGAAGTAGTATTAACAGTAGCAGAAGTAGTCATAGTGGTAGTACTAGTTATAGCAATAGTATCAGTAGTAGTTGTTGTACTTGGGGTAGTAGTAGTAACAGCAATCATAGTAGCACTTGCAGTTCTAGTAGTCAAAGTATTAGTTGTAGTAGTAGTAGTAGTAATAATAATAATAGTATAGACAAAAGCAGTCGTAGCAGTGGTAGCAGTAGTAGTAGTAGTAGCATTAGTAGTAGTAATAGTTTAAGTAGAAGCAGTAGCAGCAGTGGTAGCAGTAGTAGTAGTGGTTGTAGTAGCAATAACAGTAGTAGTTGTAGCAGTATTAGTAGTAGTAGTAGTGACAATAACAACAACAGTAGTAGTAGTAGTAGCAGTAGTAGAGGTAGAAGCAGAAGTAGTAGTAATAACAGTAGCAGTAGTAGTAGTAGTAGCAGAAGTTGCAGCAGAAGCAATAGTAGTAGTGGTAGGAGTGGTAGCAGTAGCTATAGTAGTAATAGTTGCCATAGTAGTAGTAATAGTAGTAGATGTAGTAGTAGCAGCAGTCATAGCAGTAGCAACAAAAGTGGTAGTCATTGTAGTAGTAGTAATTGTAGTCGAAGTAGTGGTACTAATCGTAGTAGTAGAAGTTTTATAGTAGTAGCAGTGGTAGTAGTAGTAGTAGTAGCTGCAGCAGCAGTAGTACTGGTTGTAGTAGTAGCAATAGTAGTAGTAGTAGTAGTAGTAGAAGTAGTAGTAGTAATAGTAGTAGTAGTAGTATTAGTAGCAGTAGTAGAAGTCGGAGGGATAATAGATGTAGTAGTAGCTGTAGTAGTAGTACCTGTTGTAGTAGCCATAGTAGTAATGGTATGAGAAGTAGTAGTAGCAATGGTAGTCAAAGCAATAGTAGAGGTAGCAATTGTAGTAGTGGTAGTTGTAGTAGCAATAGTTGTAGCAGTAGTTGAAGTGGCTGCAGAAGCTGTAGAAGGAGAAGTAGTAGTTAATCTTATTGTATCAAGACAAGTAGTAGTAGTAGTAGTTGTTGTTGTTGTTATTACAGTAGTACTAGTAGTAGAAGTAGTAGTAATTGAAGTATTAGTAGTAGTAGTTATTGTTCTTGTTGTAGCAATGGAAGTAGTTGTAACAATAGTAGTAGTCCCGGTAATAGTAATACTAGTAGTATTAGTAGTCGTAGTAGTAATAGCTTTAGCAGTAGTAGCAATCGTAGCAGTAGCAACAGTAGTAGTTGAATTAGTGCTAGCAATAGCAGTAGTAGCTATAGAAGTAGTAGTTGTGGTAATAGTACTACTAGTTGTAGTTGTAGTAGCAGAACAACAGTAGTAGTAGTAGTAGTAGTAGTAGTAGTAGTAGTAATCGTAGTAGTAATAGTAGTAGCGGTAAGGCTTGTAGTTGTAGTTGTAGTTGTAGCATTGGTAGCGATAGTAGGAGAAGTAGCAATAGTAGTTGTAGTAGCACTAGCAGCAGCAGTAGTAGTAGCAATAGCAGTATTTGAATTAGTCATAGTTGTAATAGTAATCATTGCGTGGTAGTACTAGTGGCAGTAATAGTAGAAGTTGTTGTAGTTGCAGCGGCAATAGGTGCCACAGTATCTGTAGTATTAGTAGTAGTTGTAGTAGCAGTAGTAGCAATCATAGTAGTAATAGTTATTATAGCAGTAATAGTAGTCGCATCTGTAGTAGTAGTAGTAGGCGAAGAAGTGGTCGTAGTAGTAGTAGTGCTAGAAGTAGTAGTCCTAGAAGTAGTAGCCAGAGTTGTAGTGGCATTTTTAATTAAAGTAGTAGCTGCAATGTTATTAGGAAGAGTAGTAGTAGTAGTAGTAGTAGCTGTAATTATAATCACAGTACTTTTATTATTATTAGTACTAGTAGTAGTAGTAGTATGAGAAGTAGTGGTAGTAGCGGTAGTGGTAGCAGCAACAGCAGCAGTAGTAGTAATAGTAGTAGGAGTAGTAGTAGTAGCAATAGTCGAAGTAGCAAGATTAGTAGCAGCAGTAGCAGTAGTTAAACAAGTAGTAGAAGTAGTTGTTGTTGTTATTGTAGCAGTAGTAGGAGATGATGTAGTAGTAGTAGTAGTAGGCATAGTAGAAGTAGTAGGACAAGTAGTAGTTCTTGTTATTGTGGGAGAAGTTGTAGTAGTAGTAGTAGTAGCAACAGAAGTAATAGTAATAGCAATTGAAATAGTAGTAGCAATAGTAGTAGCAATGGTATTAGAAGCAGTAGCAATAGCAGTAGTAGTAGAAGTGGTAGTAGCAGTAGTAGTAGTTGTGGAAGTAGTAGCAGTAGTAGTGGCAGTAGCAGCAACAGCTGTAGCTGCAGAAGTAGTAGTAGTTTGAGTAGTTGTTGTAGTATCCACTATAGTCCTAGCAATAGTAGTAGGAGTAGTAGTAGCAGTAATAGTAATTGTTGTAGCCATACTAGTAGTTGTAGTAGTAGTAGCAACAACAACAACAAAAGTAGTAGTAGTAGTAGTAGCTGCACAAGTAGTAGAAGTAGTAGTAGTTGTAGCAATAGTAGTAGTAGTAGCTGTAGTAGTAGTAGCTGTAGCAGTAGAAGTAGTAGCAGCTATAGTAGTAGTAGTAGTAGTAGTAGTAGTAGTAGTAGGAGTAGTAGCAATAGCAATAGTAGCAGTAGTTGCCGTAGTAGTAGTAGTAGTAATAATAGTGGTAGTAGTAGTAGCAGAAGTAGTAATAGTGGTAGTACTAATAATAGTAGTAGCAACAATCATAGTAGTAGTATCAAAAGCGGTAGTCATAGTAGTAGCCATAATAGTAATATAAGTGGTAGTAGTAGCCATAGTAGTAGTAGTGGTAATAATAGTAGTAGTTGTTGCTGTAGTACCAGTAGTACTAGTAGCAGTAGTAGTATTAGTTGGAGTAGCAGTGATTATAATAACTGAAGTAGTCACAATAGTAATAGTATTAAGAAAAGTAGCAGTATTAGCATTAGTAGTAGTAGTAGTAATAGTGGTAGTAGTAGCAGTAGTAGCAGAAGTAGTGCTAGAAGTAGAAGTAGCAGTAGTAGCAACAATTATACTAATAGTTGTAGTATTATTAATGGCAACAGTTGTGGTAGTGTAACAGTCGTAGTAGTTGCGGTAGTTGTCGTAGAAGTAGTATCGGTAGTAGTGGCAATAATACGAGCTGTGGCAGTAGTCGTTGTAGCTATAGTATGAGTAGTAGCAATAGTAGTACTAGTAGTAGCAGTAGTAGTAGCAGAAGAAGTAGTAGTAGGAGAAGAAGTAGTAGTAGTAGCAGCAGTAGTAGTCATAGTGGTAGTAGCAATAGTAGTAGTATTAGTATCAGTAGTAGTAGTAGTAGTTGGGGTAGTAGTAGTAATAGCAATAGTCATAGTACTAGCAGTAGTGGCAGAAGTAGGAATAGTAGTAGCGGTTACGACTATTGCAACTATTATAGTAGTAGTTGTAGTAGTAGTACTAGAAATAGTTGCAATAGCAGCAGCAGTAGTTGTAGTTGTAGTAGTAGTAGCAGAAGTAATAGTAGTAGCAATAGGAGTAGCAGCAGTAGGAGCAGTAGCCATAGGAGGAGGAGGAGGAGGAGGAGGAGGAGGAGTAGTAGTAGCAACAATAGCAATAGTAACTATAGTTGCCATAGTAGCCGTAGTAGTAATAGTGGTAGTAGTAGTAGCAGAAGTAGTAGTAGTAGTAGTAGTAATAGTATAAGCAGCAAAAGTAGTAGTCGTATTCATTGCCATAGTAGTAGTAGTAGTAGTAGTGGCAGTAGTAGTAGCAGAAGTAGTAGTAGTGGGAGTAGTAGTAGCAGAAGTAGTAGTATTGGTAGTAGTCGCAGTAGAAGTAGTAGTAGAAGCAGTAGTCATAACAATAGCGGTAAAAGTAGGAGAAGTAGTAGTAGCAGTAGTCTAGCAGTAGTAGTAGTAGCAGTAGAAGCACTAGTAGGAGTAGAAGTACTAGTAGGAGTAGAAGTAGTTGTAGTAAAAGACTTAGTCACAGTAGTACTAGTAGTAGTTATAGTTGGGGAAGCAATACTAGTAGAGTAGTTGCCATAGTACCAGCAATTGTAGTAACAGTAGTAGTCGCGACAATTGTAGCAATAGTAGTAGTGTGGCAGTCGTAGTAGTAGCAGTAGCAGTAGTATCTATAGTATCTATAGCAGTAGTAGTAGGAGAAGATGTAGTACAAGCAGTAGCAGTTGTAGTCATAGTGGTAGTAGCAGTAGTAGTAGTAGTGTCAATAGTCGTTGTAGTTGGGGTAGTGGTAGTAACACTAATAGTAGCAGTACTAGCTATAGTAGCAAAAGTAGTTGGAGTAGTAGTAGTTGCGACAGTTACATCAGTAACAGTAATAGCTATAGTAATACTAGTAAAAGTAGTAGCAGTGGTAGGAGTAGTTGCAGTAGTAGTCACAGTAGAAGTAGTAGTTGTAATAGTAGTAGTAGTATTAAAATTTATAGTATAAGTAGTAGTAGTAGTACTGGTAGGCATAGTAGATAAAGTAGTAGTTGCTGGGGTAGTACTAGTTGTAGTAGTTGTTGTTGTAGTAATAGTAGTAGTATTAGTATCAGTAGTAGTAGCTGTAGTTGTAGTAATAGTTGTAGTAGCAGCAGCAGCTGTAGTAATTGCAGTATTAATAGTAGCAGTTGTAGAAGTAGCAGTGGTAATAGATGTAGTAGTGGCATTAGTAGAAGTAGGAGGAGTAGTAGTAGTAGGCCAATTTGTATTAGTTGTTGTTGTAGGGCAAGTAGTAGTGGTAGCAGTTGTAGCAGTAGTAGTAGCAGAAGTAATAGTAGTAGCAATAGGAGTAGCAGCAGTAGGAGTAGTAGCCATAGGAGGAGTAGTAGTAGTAGTAGTAGTAGTAGTAGCAGTAGTAGGGAATAGCAGTAGTAACTGTAGTTTCCATAATAGCAGTAGTAGTAATAGTGGTAGTAGTAATAATAGAAGTAGCAGAATCATAGTAGCAGCAACAAAAATAGTAGTCGTAGTCATTGCCATAATAGTAGTAGTAGTAGTAGTAGTGGCAGTAGTAGTAGCAGAAGTAGTAGTAGTGGTAGTAGTAACAGTAGAAGTAGTAGCAGAAGCAGTAGTCGTAGCAGTAGCGGTAAGAGTAAGAGAAGTAGTAGTAGTAGTAGTCTAGCAGTAGCAGTAGTAGCAGTAGAAGTACTAGTAGGAGTAGCAGTAGTTGTAGTAAAAGAATTTGTCACAGTAGTACTAGTAGTAGTTGTAGCTGCAAAAGCAGTACTAGCGGTAGTAGTAGTCATAGTACTAGCAATTGTAGTAAAAGTAGTAGTCATAGTACTAGCAATTGTAGTAAAAGTAGTAGTCACGGCAATGGTAGCAATAGTAGCAGCGTGGCAGTCGTAGTAGTAGCAGTTGTGGCAGTAGTAGTAGTAGCAGTAGTAGCAGTTGTACTAGCAATAGTAGCAGCAGTAGCAATAGTATCTATATAGCATCTGTAGTAGTAGTTGTGGGAGAAGAAGCAGTACAAGCAGTAGCAGTAGTAGTGGTAGTGGTAGTAGGAGTAGCAGTAGTAGTGTCAATAGTAGTAGTAGTAGTTGAGGTAGTGATAGTAATAGTAATAGTAGCAGTACTAGATGTAGTAGCAAGAGTAGTTGGAGTAGTAGTAGTTGCGACAGTTACAGCAGTAACAGTAATAGCTATAGTAATAGTAGTAGAAGTAGTAGCAATGGTAGGGGTAGTTGCAGTAGTAGTCATAGTAGAAGTAGTTGTTGCAGTAGTAATGGTAGTATTAGAATTAATAGTAGTAGTAGTACTGGTAGCCATAGTATATGAAGTAGTAGTTGTCGGAGTAGTACTACTAGTAGTAGTTATTATTGTAGTAATAGTAGTAGTATTTGTATCAGTAGTAGTAGTTGTAGTTGTAGTAATAGTTGTAGTAGTACTAGTAGTAGCAGCTACCGCAGCAGGAGTAGTAATTGCAGTATTAATAGTAGTCGTTGTAGAAGTAGCATTGGCAATAGATGTAGTACTGGCATTAGTGGAAGTAGGAGTAGTAGTAGTAGTAGGACAATTTGTATTAGTTGTTGTTGTAGGAGAAGTAGTAATAGTAGTAGTTGTAGGAGTAGTAGTAGCAGAAGTAACGGTAGCAGTAGTAATAGTATTAGTATTAGTAGTAACAGTAGTTGTTGTTGTAGTAGTAGTAGTAGTTGTTGTTGTTGTTGTTGTAGTTGTAGTAGTAGTTGTTGTTGTTGTAATAGTAGTAGTAGAAGTAGTAGTAGCAGTAATAGCAGTAATAGTAGTAGCAGTAGTAGTAATAGTAGTAGTAATAACAGTAGTAGTAGTGGTAATAGTTGTAGCAGTTGTAGTACGAGTAGTAGTACCACTAGTAGTAGCAGTAGTAGTAATAATAGTAGTAGTAGTTGTTGTTGTTGTAGTAGTAGTAGTAGTAGTAGTAGTAGCAATAGAAGAGGTAGTAGTAATAAAAGTAGTAGTAGTAGCAATAGTAGTAGTAGCAGCAGTAGTAATAGTAATAGTATTAGCAGCAGCAGCAGTAGTAGAAATAGTAGTAGTAGTAATAGTAGTGGAAGTAGTGGCAGTCGTCGTAGAAGCAAAAGTAGTTGTGGTACAAGTAGTAGTAGTTATATTAGAAGCAGTAGTAGTGTAGTAGTAGTAGTTGAAGTAGCAACAGAAGTGTTTGCAAGAGAAGTAGTCATAGTAGTGGTAATAGTAGTAGCAGTAGCAGTAGTAGTAGTAATAGTAGCAGCAGCAGTAGTTGTAGTAATAGTGGTAGCAGTAGTTGCAGTAGCAATAGCAGTAGTAGTAGTAATAGTAGTAGCTGTAGGGGTAGTAGTAGTAGTATTAGTAATTATAGTAGCTGTAGCAGTACTAGCCGCAGCAGCAACAATAGCAGTAGTTGTAGTAGTAGTAGTAGTAGCTGTTGCAATAGTAGCAATAGTAGTAGTAGCAATAGTAATAGCAGCTGTAGTAGTAGCAGCAATAGCATTAGTAGTTGTAATTTTACATGTACTAGTTGTAGCAAATCCTACTACTACAAATGTTGCTACCACAACTACTGCTCCAACTACGATAACTGCTACTATTGCTACTACTACTCCTACTACAACTGCTACTACGACTACTCCTGCTACAACTATCACTAATACTACTACTCTCACTCCTACCATAACAACTACTACTATTACTGCTTCTGCTACCACTACTACTATTACTCCTAATAATATTGCTAATACTACTATGAGTTCTACTAGTACTATTACTATTACTACTATTGCTACTGGTACTACTACTTATGCTACCACTACTAATGCTACTGTCACTACTGCTACTCCTACTACTACGACTGCTACTGCTACCGCTACTTGTGCTGCTACTACTACTACAACAACAACTACTGCAACTACTACTACTACCACTACTACTACTACCACCACCACCACTACTACTACTACTACTCCAACTGCTACTACTACTTATAATACTACTAAAACTGCTGCTATTACTACGACTACTACTACCACGACTACTAATACTGTCACTCCTACTACTACTATCACTACGACTACTACTTCTGCTTCGACTAATAATACTACTGCTGCTGCTCCAACTGCTAATACTACTACTCCTCCTCCTCCTACTACTACTATACCTAATGCTACCACTACTATTACCACTACTACTATTGCAACTGCTACAACTACTAAAATTGCTACTACTGCCACAACTACTACTACTGCAATTGCTACTACTACTATTGCGATTGCTACAACAGCAACAACTACTACTACTACAACTACTTCTCCTACTACTATTACTATGCCTACTCTAACAACAACTACTACTACTACACCTACAACGACAGCTACTACTACTACTACAACTTCTGCTACTCCCACTACTACTACTACTACTTCTACCACTACAATAACAACTACTACTGCTACTACTATTATTATTCTGATTGCTACTACTACTACATCTACCACTACTACTACTACTACTACTACTACTCTGACTACTATTACTACTACTACTACTACTAGTACTACTACTCCAACAGCTACAATAATTGCGACTACTACTGCTACTACTACTACTACTACTACTACTACTACTACAACAACAACAACAACAACAACTGCCACTGCTAATACTGCTACCATTAATGCTAGTATTACTGCTAGTCCTACTGCTACTGCTACTACTATCACTACTACTGCTACTACAACTACTACAACTATTACCATTGCTACTACTACTACTACTGTTGCTACTGCTATTAATGCTACTAACATTGTTGCTATTCTTACTACTGCTACTGCTGCTGCTGTTGCTGCGACTACTACAACTGCTACTACCATTGTAGATGATACTACAACAACAACAACTACTACTACAACCACCACTTCTACTACTCTCACTCCAACTACTACTATTGCTACTCCGACTGCTACAGCTGCTGCTACTACTACTACTTCAACTACTACAACTATTGCTCCTCCAACTACTACTTCTGCGACTATTACTACAGCTACTACTACCACAACTGCCACTACGATTGCAGCTGCTACTACAACTATTTCTACTTCTACTACTATTTCTAGCCATACTACTACTACTCTCACTCCTACTGTTGCTAATATTACTACCACTCCTATTACTAGTACTACTCCTCTTATTGCTACTAAAATTGCTAGTACTGTTACTACTATTGCCACTGCTACAACGACTGCCACAACAAATACTAACACAACTATTACCACTAGTACTACTACTGCTACTACTAATATTGCTACTATTATTGCTACTGCTACTATCGCTACTGTTATAACCACTTCTACTACTACTACTACTGCTACAATTACCATAACTACTATTACTACTACATCCTACTACTGCTTCAACTACTATTACTACTACTACTACTTTAGCTGCTATTGCTGCAACAACTATTGCTAGTGCTATTGCTAGCAATACTACTAATACTACTACTATTTCACTACTATTACTACTACTACTACTACTACTACTACAAGTTCTACTATTGCTACTACCACTGCTACTACTACTAATACTCCAACAACTTCTCTTACAACAACAACTACTACAACAACAGCCAATACAACTGCTACAATTGCTGCTCCTCCTACTGCTAGTTCTACTACGACTTCTGCTACTACTAGTACTACTACAACTGCTACTACTATAGCCAATTATACAACAACAACTACTACTACTTCCGCTACTACTATTGCTATTGTTACTGCTACTGCTTCTACTACAACTACAACAATAACAATAACTGCAACTACCATAGTACTACTAGTAGTACTACTACGACTACTAAGACTACTCCTACAACTACTCATACTGCTCCTGCTACTAGTACTCCAACTTCTCCTCCTCCGACTACTACTACTACGATTGCTCCTCCTTCTACTACTACCACCACTACTATTATTGCTGCTACTACTCCTACTGCTACCCCTACAAAGACTACTACTACTACTACTACCATTGTTGCTGCTATTGCTGGCTGCTGCTACAACTGCTACTACTGCTATTACTGTGACTACTACTACTACATCTGCTACTACAACTACTGCTACTGCTACAACAATTACAACTACTACTACGCTTGCCACTGCTACTACTACTACTTCTACTACTACTACTATTACTCTCACACCATCTACTGCTACTTCTACACCAACTCCTACTGATACTATTACTCCTCTTTCTACTACTATAATTGCTACTACTACAACTACTATTACTGCTACTACCAGTACCATTGCTACTGCAACTACAAGTACTACTACTACTACTACTATAACAACTTCTACTACTCCTGCTACCACTTCTCATGTGAATGCTACTACTACAACTACTACAACAATTGCTAGTGTCATTACTATTACTTCAACTACTGCACAACCACTACTACTACTACTGCTATTGCGATTACTATAACTACTAATACTACTACTACAACTAACACTACTGCTGCTGCTGCAAATACTACAACTGATACTATTACTATTACACTACTATTGCTACTCCTACCCCTACTACAGCTACTATTGCTACTACTGCTACTGCTACTACTTCTACTACTCCTGCAGCTACAACTAGTCCTTCTACTTCTCTTACAATAATTACTACTTTGACTACTACTACTACAATAATAACTACTACTATAACTGCTGCTGCTGTTACTCCTACTGCTACTACTACTACTCCTCCTCCTCCTCCTCCTGCTACTGGTGCTGCTACTACTAATTCTACGACAATGGCTACTACTAAGACTACTACTACTACTATTACTGCTACTGCCACTACTACTACAACTGCTACTCTGAATATAGCTACTACCACTACCACTACTACTACTACAACTACTACTGCTACTACTACTACTACTTCAACTACTGCTGCTGCTGCAACTACTGCTACTGCAACTGCTACTACTATAGCCACTTCTACTACAACTACTCCAACAACAACTACAAATACTATTACGGTGACTACTACTACTTCTACAACTACTACGGCTACTACTACGCCTACTACTACTACTACAACCACTCCTACAGCTAATATCACTACTACTACTACTATGGCTACTACTACGCCTACTACTACTACTACTACCACTACTACTGCTAATATCACTACTACTACCACTATTACTGCTACATGTACCCCTATTACTACTACTACTAATACTCCTGCTACTACAACTACTGCTACTCCTTCTCCTACTCCTACTACTACCAATTCTACTGCTCCTCCTCCTACTACTACAACAACTACCACTGCTACTACTACTACTATATCTATTACTACTATACCACTACTCCAAGTCTTACTCCTATTGCTACATATAATACTACTTCTACTTCTACAACTACTACTACAACAACTAGTACTTCTTCTTCTACTACTACTACTATTCTTGAAACTACTACTACTACTGTTGCTACTAGCACTACTACGACTACTCCTATTACTATAACTACTATTGCTACTACTGCTGCTACTATTACTAGTACTCCAACTACTACAACAACTTCTACTACTTCTGTTGCTACTCATACTACTTCTACTACTAATAATAATACTCCTAGTACTACTACTACTACTAATAATACTCCTAGTACTACTACTAATACTACTTTAGTTTCTACTACTACTTCTGCTCCTACACCTACTCCATCTACTACTTCTTCTTCTACTACTACCACTACTACTACTACTTCTGCTACAATAACAACAACAACTACTACTACAAGTACGATTGCTACTATTTCTACTACTACTACTATTAATATTGCTACTTCTATTGCTATTACTGCTACTAATACTAGTACAACTCCTGGTACTATTATCACTTCTACAACAACAAGCATGACAACAAGTTCTACTACTAATGCTTTTGCTACTACTGCTACTCCTCCTACTACCACTACTACTACTTCCACTACCACTACTACTACAACAACAACTACTACTGCTACTACTACTAGTACTAGCACTACTACTACCACTACTACTACTACAACTTCAACTACTACTACAACTACTACTTCTACTACGGCTACTACAAGTAGTACTACAACTACCACAACAACTTCCTCTTCTACAATTACTACAACTTCTGCTACTACTACTACTTGTATAACTAATACTACTACTAGTTTTACAACTTCTGCAACTACTGCTACTACTACTACTTCTAATGTTAATACTAGTACTATTACTACTACCTCTATTACTACTACTACGACTCCTATTACTGCTTCGACTACTATTACTACTATTACTGCTAATAGTACTATAACTATTACTACTGCTACTACTAATACTCCTTCTCCTCCGCCTACTCCTACTACTACTACTGCTATAACTACTACTACTATTGCTCCCGGTACTACAAGTACTGATACTATTACCAATGCTACTTTCGCTACTGCTACTCCTACTACTATGACTGCTACTACTACCACTAGTGCTACTATTACTACAACTACTAGAAGAACTGCTGCAACTACTACTACCACTAGAACAACAACAACTACAACTACTCCAATTGCTACTCCTAGTCAAAATACTACGAATACTGCAGCTATTACTACTACTACTACTACTATGAAGATTATTATAGTTGTTGCTTCAACTAGTGCTATTACTACTTTCGCTAATAATACCACTACTACTACACTACTACTAATACTCCTACTACCACTATTGCTACTACTCTCATTCCTACTACTACTACCACAACAACTACTCCTACTGCTACTATGACTCATAATACTACTAGTGCTACTCCAACTACTACTACAACTACTACAACAACAACTACTACTATTACTCCTATTGCTGCTACAAATATTACAACAACCGTAACTCCTACTAATATAACTAATGCTACTACTACTCCTAATACCACTACTAGTCTTGGTACTGCTACTACTAGTACTGCGACTCCAACCTCTACCATAGCCATAGCTACTACTACTGCAACTCCTACTACAACTATTGCGCAACTACAACTGCTGCTACTACTACTACTACTCAAACTACAATTTCTCCTTCTACTACTACTACTACTACTACTACACCTACTCCGACTACTGTTACTACTACACCTACTCCGACTACTATTACTACTACTACTACTAGTCCCACTACTACTACTACTACTTCTACCACTACTACTACTACTACTACTACTACTACTACTCGAATAGTTACTACAATTGCTACTGCTGCTTCTACTACTGCTACTACTGCAACTACTATTGCTAACACTACTATATTACCACTAGTACAATCGCTATTGCTACTTCTACTAATACTACTACTACTACTATCACTACTACTTACTACAACTACTATTACTACAGCTACTACTACTATTGCTACTACTACTGCTACTATTGCTACTGCTATTAATGCTACTGCCACTGCTGTGATTCTTACTACTACTTTTGCTACTACTACTGTTGCCCTAGCTATGACTACTACAACTACTACTACTATTGTAGCCGCTACTACAACAACAATAAGAACAACAACAACTACTACTACAGCCACCATTTCTACTACTCTCACTCCTACTACTACTTCTGCTACTGCTACACTACTACTGCTACTGCTACTATGACTACTACAACTACTATTGCTCCTGCAACTACTGCTTTTGCGGCTACTACTACTACTACTACTACAACTACTGCTACGATTGCAGCTGCTACTACAACTATTTCTACTTCTACTAGTATTACTACCAATACTACTGCTACTCTCACTCCTACTGCTGCTACTATTACTACCACTCCTGCGGCAACTACTACTGCTACTATTGCTACTACTATTGCTACTGCTTCTACGACTGCCACAAGAACTACTGCCACAACTATTACCACTAGTACTGCTATTACTACTGCAACTATTACTACTACTGCTACTACTGTTATTATTACAACCACTTCTACTACTGCTCCTACAGCTACTATTACTACAACAACTAATATTGCTACTACTACTGCTTCAACTACTGCTAGTATTATTACAACAACTACTGCTACTATTATTGCAAATAAAACTACAAATACTATTACTACTACACTACTATTGCTACTACTACTCCTATTACTGCCACTATTACTACTGCTGCTACTGCTACTACTACTACTACCACTAATGGTCCTACTACTTCTCTTACAACAACAACTACTATGACTACTCGTACTACCATAACAACAAATACTACTACTACTACAGTTGTTGCTCCTCCTACTGCTACTACTAATACTACTCCTACTATTGCTACTACTACAGCCACTTCTACTACAACTGCTATTATTACTTCTACTACTACTATTGCTATTGCTACTGCTAGTACTATTACTAGTACTACTACTACATCTTCTACTACTACTACTGCTACTGCTACTACTACTACTACTGCAACAACTACGACTACTACTATACTACCAGTAGTAGTAGTGCAACTACCACTACTAAGACTACACTAATAATTACTCATATTGCTGCTGCTACAAGTACTCCAACTTCTCCACCTCCCACTATAGCTCCTACTACTGCTCCTACTACTATTACAACTACCACTACTACTACTGCCGGTACTACTTCCAATGCTACTCCTACAACAACTACTATGACTACGACTGCTACTGCTGTTGTTGCTGCTGCTGTTATTACAACTGCTACTACTGCTACAACTGTGACTACTGCTACTACTACTGCTATAACTACTACTACTCCTACTAATAATACTGTAATTGTTATGACTTTTACTACTTTTACTACTTTTGCTACTACTTCTTCCACTACCACTACTGTTGCTACTCTCACTCCTACTACTAATACTACTGCTCTAATTGCTACGACTACACATAATACTACTACTACTACTGCTACTACTGCTGCTACTACTACTACTATAACTACTACTCCTATTCCTACTTCTACTTCTACTACTGCTGCTGCTGCTACTGCTACTGCAACTACAGCTACTACTATGCTTACCACTGTTGCTTCTACTACTTCTACTACTACTACTATTACTATCAATACAAGTATTACTCTCACTCCTACTGCTGCTCTACTACAACTCCTACTGAAACTATTACTCCTCTTTCTTCTACTACTATTACTGTAGCTACCACTACTACTGCTACTGCTACTACAAGCACAGCTACCATGACGGCTACTGCAAGTACTGCTACTACAACTAGTTCTACCACTAGTACTAGTTCTCCTATGAATGCTACTACTACTGCTACTATAATTGCTACTGTCACTTCTCCTAGTTCAAGTACTATACCACAACTACTGCTACTACTACTACTGCTGCTGCTATTACTACAACTACTACAACTACCACTGCAACTACTACTACAACTACTGTTGCAAATACTACTGCTAATACTACTACTCTTACACAACTATGGCTGCTACTACCCCTATTACTGCTAGTATTGCTAATACTACTATTGCTACTACTTCCACTATTGTTGCACCTACAACTAGTCCTTCTACTTCTCAAACAACTACTACTACTGGGACTACTCCTACTATTACAACGACAACTACTACTACAACTACTGGTAATGCAACTCCTACTGCTACAACTAGTGCTACAACTACTACTGCTACTACTACTACTACTAATACTACTACTACGGCTACTAGTATGACTATTGCTGCTACTACTACTGCCACTACTACTACTACAACTACTAATATTACTACTACTACTACTACGAATAGCACTACTACTACTGCTGCTGCTGCTACTACTGCTACTACTACTACTGCCACTGCTGCTGCTGCTACGGCTACTGCTACTACTATACTATGACTCCTACTAGTACTACTATAACAACTACTACTACTCCTACAACTACAACTACTACTGATACTTCTACTACTCCAGCAACTACTCCTACTGCTGCAACTACAACTACTCCTACTTCTCCTACTACTACTATGTCTACAACTACTAGCACTACTACAACTACAGTTACTATTCCTATTGCTGCTCATATAACAACAACTACTACTATTGCTGCCACTGCTAGTACTAATACTACTACTCATACTACAACTAATACAACTCCAAATCCTACTACTTTAACTACTCTTATTACTACAACTACTATTGTTACTACTCCAACTACAACTGCATAACAACTATTGTGACTACTATTACCAGTGATACTACTACAGCAATAACTAATATTGCAACTACTACTACTACTATTCCTGGTACTGCTACAACCACTTCTACTACTACTTCTACTGCTACTACTGCTGCTACTGCTACTGATCCTACTGCTACTACTACTGCTTCAACTACTACTACTACTACTACATATGCTGCTCTTACCATAACTATTCCTACTATTGCTACTGCTAATACTACTACTAATGCTATTGCTAACTCTACTACAACTACTACTACTATTACTATTTCCTTAGCTACTACTAGTTTTACTACTACTACTGCTCCTAGAACTACTAGCGTTACAACTATTACTACTGCTGCTACTCCTACTACTACTGCTGCTACTTCTACTATTGCTACTACAGTTACTTCTGTTCCTACTCTAGTACTACTACTACTACTACTACTGTTGCTAACTACTACTACTACAACCACTAGTACTACTCTTGCTGCTTGTTCTGCTATAACTACTACTTGCCAAATACTGCTACTTTCACAGCTACTGCAACTACTATTACTAGAACTACTATTGCTATTACTACTACTCCTCTTAATACTAATGATACTACGACTACTACTATTTCTACTACTACTATCACAACTACTTCTACAACTGCTACTACTGCAACTGCGTCTACTACTGCTTCTACTAGTGCTGCTACTACTGCTACTAATACTACTACTACTAATACTACTACTAGAAGTAGTACTATTATTGCCACTGCTACTAGTACTACTACTACTACTACAACAATAATTGCTATTACTGCTAGTACCGTTATCGCCGCTACAACAGCTACCAACCTTACGACTACTAATACTACTTCTACTACTTCTACTACTACCAAAACTACTACTTCTACTACTACTACTGCAACTACTACTACAACTGCTACTATCACCGCTACTTCTACGACTATCGCCGCTACTTCTGCTACTCTAAGAAGCACTACTACTACTCTAAGCACTACTACTACAATTGCTGCTTCTATTGCTATTAAAATGATTGCTATTGCCACTACTACCACTCTACTAGTACTTCTACTCCTGCTACAGCTACTATTGCTACTGCTACTACTACTACTACTCTTGCTACTACTACAACTACAATAACTACTACTACCACTGCTACTATTGCCATAACTAGTACTACTCCTATCATTGCTACTTCTAGTACAATTACTACTACTACTACGACTACTATTACCACCACTGAATACTACGACTACTGCTTCAACTACTACAATAGTTGCTATTATTACAACTACTTCTACTAATGCCACTCCTACTACTAGTCTTGCAACTATTACTATGAAAACAAATTCTACTACTACTATTACTACTGCTACTAACTCAACTACAACCACAACTACAATTGCTAGCATTAGTACTATGGCGACTGCTACAACACCAACTATGACTGATACTGTTACTACCCCTACCATAACTACTATTGCTGTTGCTGCTGTTGCTACAACTACAACTACTACTACGGCTGCTGCAACTCCTACTACTGTTACTGCTGCTAATACTCCTACTACTACTACTGCTGTTGCTGCTGCTGCTACTACTGCTACTACTACTACTACTACTACTACTACTACTACTACTACTACTACTACTACTACTACTACTACTACTACTACTACTACTA
>RXID01014913.1:0-47500 GCA_005019695.1 Trichopus zeylanicus subsp. travancoricus
TGTAGTAATAGTTGTTGTAGTTAGAAAAGTGGTAGTGGTAGAAGTAGCAATAGTAGGAGTTGTAGTACTAGTAGTGGAAACTATAGTAATAGAAGGGGAAGTTGCGAAAGTTGTAGTACAGGTAGTGCTAGTGGGAGAAGTAGTAGTAGTAGTGGTAATAGTAATAACAAAAGTAGTAGCAGTGGTAGTGGTAGCATCAGTAGAAGTAGCTGCTGTGGTAGTAGTACTAGCAGTAGTAGTAGGAGGAGGAGAAGAAGAAGTAGTAGTAGTAGTAGCAGTAGTAGCATAAGTAGTAGTAGTAATAGTAGTAGTCGCATTAGTAGCAGCCGTAGATGTAGCAGTAGCCGTAATAGTAGAAGTAGTAGTAGTAATAGTAGCAGTAGCAGTAGTCGTGGTAGTAGTCGTTGTTGTGGTAGGAGTAATAGCAGTTGTTGTAATAGGAGTAGTAGTAGCAGTGGTCGTAGTAATAGTGGGAGTAGTCATAGTAGTAGTAGTTTTGGTAGTAATAATAGCACCAGTAGTAGGAGTAGAAGTAGTTGTTGTGGAAGTAGTTGTAGTAGTGGTAATAGTAGTAGTAGTACTAGTGGTATGAGCTGCAATAGCAGTATTTGTAGTTGTTGTATCAGTTGGAGAAGTAGGTATAGTAGTAGGAGAAGAAGTAGGTATAGTAGTAGGATTAGCGGTAGTAGCTATAGCAACAGCAGTAGAAGTAGTATTAGCAGTAGCTATAATAGTAGTAGTTGTTGTAGTTATAGTTGCAGTAGTAGTAGTGGTAGCTACAGCAATAGTAGTAGTAGCAGTCGTAGAGGCAGTATTAGTAGCGACAGTGGCAGTAGTAGTACTAGTTGTAGTAGTACAAGCGGTATTAGAAGTAGTTGTAGTAGTAATAGTAGTTGCAGCAGCAGCAGCAGTAATAGTGATGCTAGCAATAGTAGTAGGAGCAGTAGTAGTAGAAGTCGTAGTAGTAATAGTTGTAGTAGGAGCAGCAGTAGTAATAGTAATAGTAGTAGTAGTTGCAGTAGCGGCAGCAGCAACAGTAGTAGTACTAGTAGTTGTTGTTATTGATGTTGTTCTCGTTGTTGTAGCCGTACTTGCAGTTGTAGTAATAGTAGTAGTAGTGCTAGCAGTAGTAATAGTAGCAATAATAGTAGCAGCAGCAACAACAACATCGGCAGCAACAGTAGTAGTAGTAGTCGCATTAGTAGTAGTATTAGTAGTTGTAATTGTTGTAGTCGTAGTAGCAGAAGTAGTAGTTGTATTAGTTGGCCCGAGTATTATTAGGGATAGTAGTAATAGTAGTAGTAGTAGTAGTCACAATAGTAGTAGTAGTAGCAATCATAGAAGTTCTAATAGTAAAAGCAGCAGTAGTAATAGTTGTAGTAGCAGTAAGGGTACTACCAGTAGTGGTAGTAGTATTAGCAGTAGTTGTAGTAGTAGTAGAAGAAGTAGTAGTAGTTACAGTAGCAGTAATAGTAGTAGTAGTTGTAGCAGTCGTAGCAGTAGTGGCAAAAGTAGTTGTAGTAGTCGCAGCAATACTTGTAGCAGTAATAATAGTAGTAGTAGTGGTAGCAATAGTAGTAGCAGGAGTAGTAGTTGTAGTAGTGGTAGTAATAGCGGCAATGGCAGTAATATTAGTTGTAGTAGTACTAGTAGCAGTAGTAGTAGTAGCATTTGTAGCAACTGTGGGTGAAGTAGTGGAAGTAGTCGTACGAGTAGTGGTACTAGGAGAACTAGTAGTAGTAGTAGTAGTAGTAGTAGTAGTAGTTGTAGTAGTAGCAATAGTAGTAGCAGCAGTAGTCGAAGTGGTAGTTGTGGTAAAAAAAGTGGTAGTAGTAATCTTAGTAACAGTTGCAGCAGTAGTGGTGGTGGTGGTAGTAGTAGTAGTAGTTGTTGTTGTAGTAGTAGTAGTAGTAGTTTAAGTAGTAGTTGCAGTAGTAGTAGATGGGGAAGTTGTGAAAGTTGTTGTATAGGTATTGGTAGTCAGAGAAGTAGTGGCACTAGCAGTAATAGTAGTAAGAGAAGTAGTAGTAGTGGTAGTAGGAGCAGTATTACTAGTAGCAGCAGTGGTAGTAGTACTAGCAATAGTATTAGTAGTAGTACGAGGAGGAGGAGTAGTAGTAACAATAGCATGAGTAGTAATAGTAACAGTAGTAGTAGTAGGAGCAACAGTAGAAGTAGCAACAGCTATAGTAGGAATAGTAGTAGTAGGAGTAGTAGTAGTGGTAGTAATTGTGGTAGTAGAAGTTGTTGTAATAGGAGTAGGAGTAGTACTATGCGTAGTAGTAGTAGTATAAGTAGCGGTCGTAGTAGTAGTAGTAGTAGTGCTAATAGTAGTAGGTACAGTAGTAGTAGTACCAGTAGTAGCAGCAGCAGTAGCAGCAGTAGCACTAAAACTAATAGTACTAGAAGTAGTAGTGGTAGAATTAGTAGTAGTAATAATAGTAGTAGCAGTACTAGTAGTAATAGCAGTAGTAGCCGCAGCAGCAGCAGTAGCAGTAGTAGTATTAATAGTAGTGGTAGTAGTAGTGGTAGAAGTAATAGCAATGGTAGTAGTAATAAAAGTAGTAGTTGTCGTACTAGTAGTAGTAGTAATAGTAGCAGTAGTAATAATAGCAGTAGTGGTAGTAATAGTATTATTAGTAGTAGCGATAGTAGCAGCAGCAGTAATAGGAGTTGTAGTAGTAATAGGGCTAACAGTGGTAGTAGCAGTAGTTGTTGTAGTAGTAGTGGTACTTATAGTAGTAGTAGTAGTGTTAGTTAGTAGTGGTGGTAGTAGTAGCAGCAGTGGTAGTAGTAGTAGTAGCAGTTCTAGGAGTTGGGGAAGTAGTAGGTACAGTAATAGGAGAATACGTAGGTATAGTAGTAGGAGAAGAAGTAGGTATAGTAGTAGTATTAGTAGCAGCAGTAGTAGTAGCAGTAGTAGTAACAGCAGCAGTAGTAGTATTAGCAATAGCGATAATAGTAGTAGTAGTAGTAGTAGCAGTAGTGGTAGTAACAGTAGCAGCAGCAGCAGCAGTAGTAGCAGTAATAGATGCAGTATTTGTAGAAATAATAGTAGTAGTAATAGTAGTAATAGCACAAGCGATATTAGTAGTACTAGTAGTAGTAACAGTAGTAGCAGTAGCAACTGCACCAGTAGTAGTACTAGTAATGCGAGTAATAGCAGTAGAGCAACAATAGTAGTTGTAGTAGTAGTTGCAGCATCTGTAACAGCAGTATGGTAGTTATAGTCGAAGTATTAGTAGTAGTAACAATAGTAGCAGTAGTAGTATTAGTAGGAGTAGGAGTAGTAGCAGGAGTAGTAGTAGTAGTAGAAGAAGTAGTTGTTGGAGAAATAGTAGTAGTAGCTATAGTAGTAGAGGCAGTAGTAGTAGTAGTAGTAGCAGAAACAACAACGACAGTACTAGTAGCTTTAGTGGCAGTAGCAGCAGCGATGGTAGTAGTAGTAGTTGGAGCAGCATCGGTAGTACTTGTAGTATAGCAGCGGCAGCAGTAGCAGTAGCAGTAGTAGTGGTAGTAGTAGTAATAGAAGTACTAGTAGTAGTAGTGGTAGTAGTAGTAGTGGTAGTATTAGTAGTAGTGTTAATAGTAGCAGTAGTTGTAGCAGTGGTAGCTGTAGTAGTAGTTGTAGCAGAAGTAGTAGTATTAGCATACGTAGATGTAGTAGCAGAAGTAGCAGTAGTAGTAATAGAAGTAATAGTTCTAGTAGTAGTTGTAATAGTTGTAGTAGTATTAATAGTAATACTAGTCATAGCAGTAGCAGCAGTAGCAACAGTAGTATTAGCAGGAGTAGCGGTCATTGTAGTAACAGAAGTAGTCACAATAGTAATAGTAGTAGGAAAAGTAGTAGTCGTAGCAGTAATAGTAGCAGTAGTAGTTGTAGTAGTAGCAGTAGCAGTTGTTTGTGCATAACTCGGAGCGGTAGTAGTAGTAGTACTACTAGACGTAGTGCCAGCAGAAGTAGGAAAAGTTGTAGCAGTGGTAGTGGTAGTAGTAGTAATACTAGTGGTAGTAGTAGTAATAGTAGTAGTTGTGGCAGTAGTGGTGGTGGTACTAGTTGTAGTTGTAGTAATAGTAGAAGTAGTAGTAGGAGTACGAGAACAGCAATTGCTTCAACAGCAGTAGTTGTAGTAGTAGTAGTATTTGCAGTAGTAGCAGTCGTAGTAGTAGGAATAGTAGTTGTAGTACTAGTAGCAGTAGTAGCAGTAGTAACAGTAGTAGTAATAGCAATAGGAGCTGTACGAGTAGCAGTAGTTGTTGTAGAAGTGCTGGTATTAGTTGTAGTAGTCATAATAGTCAAAGCAACGGTAGTAGCAGCAATAGTAGTAGTTGTTGTTGTAATAGACGTAGTAATAGCAGTAATAGTAGTAGTCAAAAAAGTATTAGTAGTAGCAATAGTAGTAATAGTAATAGCAATATTAGCAAAAGTGATAGTATTAGAAGTAGTAACAGTAGTAGCCATAGCAGAAGTTGTAGTCGTAGTAGTAGTAATAGTAGTAGTAGTAGTAGCAGTAGCATTAGTTGTGGCAGATGTAGTAGTAGCATTAGGAGGAGTCGTAGTTGTTATTGTTGTTGTTGTTATAAGAGAACTATAGGTAGTAAGTAGTCGTAGTAAGTAGTAATTGTTGTTATAGTTGTAGTACTTGCTATAGTCATAGCATTTGTTGTTGTTGTTGTTGTAGTAGTAGAAGTAGAAGAACTAGTAGTAGCAGCAGTCACAGTAGAAGTAGTAGTAGCAGGAGCAGTAGTAGTAGTATTAGCAGAAGTAGTGGAAGCATTAGGAGCAGGAGCAGTAGTAGTAGTAGCAGTAGAAGTAATAGTAGCAGTAGGAGCAAAAGTGGTAGCCGTAGTAGCTATAGTCGCAAGAGAATTAGTGGTAGCAGTTGTAGTAGTAGTAGCTATAGTAGCGGAGGTAGTTGTAGTAGTAGTAGTTGTAGCTGTAGTTGCAGTAGTAGTAGTTGTAGTAATACTTGTAGAAGTAGTATTGGCGGTGGTGGTAGGAGTAGTAATACTCGAACTCGCTGTAGTAGTTATAGCAGAAATATTATTAATTAGAATAGTAGTTGTAGTATAAGGAGAAGTAGTAGTAGATGCAATAGTAATAGCGGTATTAGTAGTCATATTTGTAGTAACAGCAGCAGTAGTAGCTGTTATAGTAGCAGTAATAGTAGTAGTAGTAGTAGTAGTTGCAGCAACTATAGTAGTAGAAGTAGTAGTAGTAGTAGAAGTAGTAGTAGTAGTAGTAGTAGGGGCTAGAATAGGCGTAGTAGTAGGAGTAGTACTAGGTGGAGTATTGGTAGTAGTAGTAGTAGTACTAATATTAGTAGTAGAAGTAGGAGTAGTAGTAGTTGTAGCAATAGTACTAGTAGTAGTAGTAGTAGTATTATTAGTAGTAGTAATAGAAGCAGTTGTTGGATTAGTAGCTGTGCTAGTAGTAGTAGTTGTAGTGGTAGTGCAGCACTAGTAGCAGCAGCAGCAGTAGGAGATTTAGTAGTAGTAGTAGTTGTTGTAGAAGTAGTAGCAGTAGCAGTAGGAGCAGTAACAGTAGTAGTAGTAGGAGTAGTAGTAGTAGCAATAGTAGTAGTAGTATTTGTAGCAGTAATAGCTATAGTAGTTGTAGTAGTAGTAGTAGCAGCAGTAGTAGTAGTAGCAGTAGTAGTAGTAGAAGTAGTAGTAGTATTAGTAGAAGTCGAAGTAGTAGTAGTAGCAATCGTCATAGTTGGGTAGTTGTAGTAGTAGTTGTAGTAATAGTAGCAGTAGCAGCAGCAGCAGCAGCAATAGTAGTAGCGATAGTAGTAGTAATAGAAGTAGTAGTAGCAGCAAAAATAGTAGTTATAGTAGCTGTGTCATAGTACTGTAGTAGTAGTAGCAGTAGTAGCAATAGTAGTAGTAGTTATAGTACTAGTAGTAGCAGAAGTAGTAGCACTTGTAGCAGTAGCCGAAGTAGTAGTAACAGCCGTAGCAGTTGTAGCAGTAGCAGAAGTAGTAGTAGTAGCCATAGTAGCTGTAGTAGTAGTGGTAGTAGCAGCAATAGTAGTAGTAGTATTTGTAGTGGTAGTAGTTGTAGTAGTAATAGTAGTAGAAGAAGTTCTAGTAGTTGTAGTACTTGTAGTAGTAGTTGTTGTTGTTGTAGTTGCTACAGCAGTAGTAGTCATAGTAGGAGTAGCAATAGTAGCAGTAGCACTAGTAGTAGTCATAGTAGTAGTAGTAGTCATTGTAGTAGTAGTGCTAGAAGTAGTAGTAGCAATAGTAGTAGAAGTAGTAGAAGTACTCGTAGTTGCTGCTGTTGCTGTTGTAGTAGGTGATGTAGTAGTACTAGTAGCAGCATCAGCAGTAGTATTAGTAGAAGTAATTGGAGTAGTAGTAGAAGTAACGGTACCGGCAGCAATAGTTGTAGTTGTAGTAGGAGTGATAGTAGTATTGGTTGTAGTAGTGGTAGTAGCAGTAGTAGTAGGAGTAGGAGTTGTTGTAGCTGTAGTTGTAGGAGTAGTTGTAGGAATAGTAGTAGCAGTTGCAATAGTCGTAGTAGTAGTAGTAGTCATAGAAAAAGTAGTAAAAGCAGTTGTAAGAGCAGCAGTAGTAGTAGAAGCGTTAGCTGTAGCAGCAGCAGCAGTAGAAGCAGTTGTAGCTGCAGTACCAATAGTCGTCGTAGTAGTAGCGGTTGTTGTTGTAGTAGTTGTAGAAGCAGTAGTAGCAATAGTAGTAGAAGTAGTAGAAGTACTAGTAGTTGCTGTTGTTGCTGTTGCAGTAGGAGATGTAGTAGTAGAAGTACTAGTAGAAGTTGTAGTAGAAGCAGTAGCAAAAATAGGGGTAGTAGTAGCTGGAGCAGTAGTAATAGTAGTAATAGAAGTAGCAGAAGCAGTAGTAGCAGCAACAACAGTATTTCTCAAAGTAATTGGAGTAGTAGTAGTAGTAGCAATAGCAGCAGCAATAGTAGTAGTTGTAGTAGGAGTATTAGTAGTACTAGCTGTAGCAGTAGTAGTAACAGTAGGAGTAGGAGTAGGAGTTGTTGTAGTTGTAGTTGTAACAACAGTAGTATTAGCAGTAGCAGTAATTGTAGGAGTAGTTGTAGGAGTACTAGTAGCAGTAGCTGTAGTCGTCGTAGTAGTAGTAGTCGTAGAAAAAGCAATAGAAGCTGCTGTAGCAGCAATAGTAGTAGTAGCAGCATTAGAAGCAACAGCAGCAATAGTAGTTGTGTTAGTAGTAGCAACAGTAGTAGTAGCAGTAGTAGCTGCAATAGTAATAGTCGTAGTAGTAGTTGCAACAACAACAGTAGTAAGAGTAGCCGCAATTGTAGTAGCAGGGGTAGCTGTAATAACTGTAGTAGTAGTAGTAGTAGCAATAGCAGTAGTAGCAGAAGTAGCTGTACTAATTGTAGTTATAGTTGCAGTAGAAAAATTAGCAGCAGTAGCAACAGCAGTAATAGTAGCAATAGCAGCAGCAGTAGTAGCGGTAGTAGCAAGGGCAGCAGTAGCCATAGTAGCAGTATTAGTAGTGGTAGCAATGGTAGCCGCAGCAGTTCTTCTAGTAGTAGTAGTAGTAGTAGTAGCAGAGGTGGCAATAGTAGTTGTCGCAGTAGTGGTAGTAGTGGTAGAAGTAGTAGTAGCAGTAGTAGTAGTGTCGTAGTAGTACACGTATTAGTAGTAGTAATAGTGCTACTTGTAATAGCAGTCACAGTAGCAGTAGCAAGAGCAATAATTTTTGTAGTAGTAGTAGCAGCAACAGCAGAAGCGGTAGTTGTTGTAGTTTTGGTAGTAGTAGTAGCAATAGAAGTAGTAGTAGCTATTGTTGTAGTAGTTGTAGTGGTTGTACTAGTAATAAGAGAAGTAGTAGTAGTAGTAATAGAAAAAGCAACAATAGTAGTAGTAGTAGTAGCAATTGTAGTAGTTGTTGTAGTAGTTGTAGTAGTAGTAGTAGTAGAAGTAGTAGTAGTGGTAGTAGTAGTAGTAGAAGCAGTAGTAGTGGTAGTAGTAGTAGAAGTTGGAGTAGGAATTGGAATAGTAGTAGTAGTAGTAATAGTAGTAGTTATGGTTGTAGTAGCTGTTGTAGAAGTTATTGTAGTAGTAGTAGTAGTACTAGAAGTAGTAGTAGCAGTAGTAGAAGTAGTAATAGTAGTGGAAGGAGTAGGAGTAGGTTTAGCAAGAGTGGTAGTAGTGGTGGTGGTAGTTTTAGCAAGAGTAGTAGTAATAGTAGTAGTAGTAGTAGTAGTAGTACTATTATTATTTGTAGTAATAGTAGTAGTAGTAGCAATACTAGTGACAGTAGCAGAAACATCAGAAGCTGCAGCTGCAGCAAATGTTGTAGTAGTTGTAGTAGTAGTTCGAGTCAGAGTAGTAGTAGTATTAGTAGTAGTAGCAGTAGTAGGTGTCAGAGTAGAAATAGCAGTAGTAGGAGTCAGAGATGTGGTAGTAGTAGTAGCAGTATCATGACTTGTACTAGTAGTAGTAGTAGTAGTAGAAGAAGAAGAAGAAGAAGAAGCAGAAGAAGTAGTAGTTGTTGTAGTAACTGAAGTAGTAGTAGAAGAAGCAGCTGTAATAGTAGTGGCCTTAATTATACTAGTAACAGTAGTAGTAATAGTAGTAGTAGTTGTAGTAGCAGTAGCAGAAGTAGCAACAGTAGTAGCAGTAGTTATAGGAGTACTAGCAGTTGTAGTAGTAGATGTTGTAGTAATGATAGTATAAGTAGGATTAGGAGTTGCAGTAGTAGTAGTAGTAGGAGTAGTAGTAGTAGTAGTAGTAGGAATAGGAGTATGAGTGGCACTTGGAGAGTTCGTTGTAGTAATAGTCATAGTACAATAGACGTAGTAGCCGTAGTACTAGTAGCAGTAGTAGCAGTAGTAGTAGTAGTAGTAGCAATAGCAGTAGTTGTAGCAATAGGAGTAGAACTAGTTGTAGGAATAGTAGTAGTAGTAGTAGTAATAGTAGTAGTTGTTGTAGTAGTAGAAATATTAGTAGCTGTAATAGTAGTAGTTGTTGGAGTAGTAGTAGTAATGGTAGTAGTTGTCATTGTAGTTGTGTAGCAGTAGTTGTAGTAACAGTAGTAGTTATTGTTGTGGTAGTAGTTGCAGTAGGAGTTGTAGTCATATTCGCTGTAGTTGTACTAGTTGCTGTAGCAGAAGAAGTAGTAGTAATAGTGGTAGTTGTTGTTGTTGTCGTTGTAGTAGTAGTAGTTGCTCTAGTAATACTGGGTACGACAGTAGTAGCAGCAATAGTATTACCATTAGTTGAAGCAGTAGTAGTAGTAGTAGCAGTATGAGTAGTAGTAGTAGTAGTAAATGTAGCAATAATAGTAGGAGTAGTAGCTGGAGTAGCAATTGAAATTGCAGCATTTGTAGCAGTAATAGTAATAGAAGTAATAGTAGGAGTACTTGTAGTGGTGGTAATAGTAGTAGTTGGAGTAGCGATAGAGGTAGCAGAAGTAGTAGTAGTGGTAATAGTAGTAGTAGGAGTTGTAGTTGTAGTTGAAGTAGTAGTAGCAATAGTACTAACAATTGTAGTAGTAGTTGTAATAGTAGTAGTAGTAGTTATTGTTGTTGTTATTGTTGTTGTAGTAGTAGAAGTGGTAGTTGTAGCAGTAGAAGTAGTAGTTGTTGTACTAGTACTAGCAATAGTAGTTGTAGTAGTAGCAGTAGTAGTAGCACTAGTACAAGTAGTGGTAGTAGTAGTAATAATCATCGTAGTAGCAGTAGGAGTAGTAGTAGTAGAAGTAGTAGTTGTAGTAATAGTAGTAGTAGTAGAAATAGTACTTATTGTAGTGGTAGTAGTCGTAGTATTCGTAGTAGTAGTAGTTGTGGAACTAGAAGTAGTAGTTGAAGTAGTACAATTAGTTGTAGCAGTAGTAGTAGCAAGTGTAGTAGTAGTAGAAATCATAGTTGTAGTAGTAGTAGTAGTAAGTGTAGTAGTAGCAATAGGAATAGTAGTTGTAGTAGCAGTAGCAAGTGTTGTAGTAGTAGTAGTAGTAGTAGTAGTAGCAGTAGTAGTAGTAGTAGCAATAGTAGTTGTAGTAGCAACAGTAGCAGCAACAGCAACAACAACAACAACAGTAGTAGTAGTTGTAGTAGTAGCAGTAATAGTAGTAGTAGTTATGGTAGTAGTAGCATTCGTTGTGGTAGTAGTAGTAGTAGTAGTTGTTGTAGTAGTATTACTACCAGTCGTAGTAGTTATTATTGTAGTAGTTGTTGTAGTAGGAGTATTAGGAGTAGTATTAGTACAATTAGACATAGTAGTAGTAGTAGTACTAGTTGTAGTAGTAGCAGTAGCAGTAGTAGTAGTAGTAGTAGCAGCAACAATTGTAGTAGTTGTAATAGTAGTCAGAGTAGTAGTAGTAGTTGTCAGACTGAGAGTATTAGTAGTAGTACAAGGACTAGTAGAAGTAGTAGTCATAGTAGTAGTAGTAGCAGGAGTAGTAGTAGGGGTCAAAGTAGTAGCAACAGCAGTTGGAGTCAGAGAAGTAGTAGTAGTGGCAGGATCAGGTGTGGTAATAGAAGTAGTAGTAGTAGCAGCAGAAGTAGTAGTAGTAGTTATTGTAGTGATGATTGAAATTGTAGTACTAGAAGTAGCGATAACAGTAGTGGCTGTAATTATACTAGTAACTGTAATAATAATAGTCATAGTAGTTGTAGTAGTAGTGGCAGGAGTAGCAACAACAGTAGCAGTAGTTGTAGCAGTACTAGTCATTGTTGTAGTAGAAGTTGCAGTAGCCATGGTAGAAGCAGGAGTACGAGATATAGTGGTTGTAGTAGTAGGAGAAGTAGTAGCAGTAGTACTAGTAGGAATAGGAGTACGAGTGGTATTTGGAGTAGTAATAGTTGTTGTAGTAGTAGTAGTCGTAGTAGCTGTAGTAGCAGTAGTAGTAGCAGCAGTAGTAGTAGAAGTAGTAGTAGTAGTAGTAGTAGTAGTAGCAGCATCGATAGTAGTAATAGTAGCAATAGTAATAGTTGTAGCCATAGGAGTAGTCATGGTACTAATAGTAGTTGTTGTTGTAGTAATGATCGCAGTAATAGTAGCAGTTGTTGTAGCAGTAGTAGTATTAGAAGTTGTAATTGTAGTAGTTGTTGGAGTCGTAGAAGTGCTAGTAGTAGTTGTAGTAGTAGTAGTGTAGCCGTAGGAGCAATAGCAGTAGCAGCAGCAACACCAACAGTTGTAGTAGTAGTAGTAGTAGTAGTTGCAATAGCAGTTCTTGTTGTATTAGAAGTAGTAGTAGTAGTAGTCATTGTAGTAGTTGCAACAACAGTTCTTGTTGTATTAGAAGTAGTAGTAGTAATAGTAGTGACAGTAGTAATAGTAGTAGTAGTAGTAGCACTGGTAGTAGTGGGTGTAGAAGCAACATCAGCAGTAGTATTATAATAAGTTAAATTAGTAGTAGTAGTAGTAGTAGCCATATTAGTAGTAGTAGTAGTAGTAGTTGCAATAGCAGTATTTGTAGTAGTAATAGTAGTAGTAGTAGCAATAGTTGTAGGACTCGTAGTAGGAGTAGTAGTAGTAGTAGAAGTAGTTAGAGTTGTTGAAATTGTAGTAGGAGTAGTAGAAGTAATACTAGGAGTACTAGTAGTAGTGGTAATAGTAGTAGTAGCAGTAGCAATAGAAGTAGCAGAAGTAGTAGTAATACTTGTAGTACTAGTAATAGTAGTAGTAGGAGTTGTAGTTGTAGTAGTAGTAGTTGTTGTAGCAGTAATAGTTGTAGTTGTTGTAGCAGTAATAGCAGCAGCAGCAGTAGTAGTAGTAGCAACCGTAGTAGTACTAGTAGTCGCAGTGGTAGTTTTAGTAGTAGCAGGAGCAATAATAGTAATAGTAGTAGTAGAACTGGTAGCAGTAGTAGCAATAGTAGTAGCAATTGTAGCATCAACAGTATTAGCAGTGGTAGTAGCAGTAGTAGTCATCATCGTAGTAGTAGTAGGAGTAGTAGTAGTAGAAGTACTAGCAGCAGTAATCGAAGTTGTTGTAGATGTAGGAGTAGCTGTATTACTAGTAGTAGAAGTAGTTGTGGAAGTAATAGTAGTTGTCATTGTTGTTGTTGTAGTAGTAGAAGTAGTTCTAGTAGTAGTAGTAGTAGTAGTTGTTGTTGTTCTACAAGTAGTGTAGCAGCAGTAGTAGCAGTTGTTGTTGTAGTAGTAGTAGTAGTAGTAGCAACAGCAGTAGTACTAGTGGTAGTGGTAGTAATAGTAGTTGTAGCAGTGGGAGCAGTAGTTGTAGTAGTAGTTGTAGCTATTGTAGTAGTGCAGTAGCAGTAGAATTAGTACTAATAGCAGTATTTGTAGTAGTTATTGTTATTGTAGTAGTAGTAGTAGTCAGTGTAGTATTAGTAGCAGGAGTTGTGGTTGTATTATTAGTAGTAGTAGTAGCAGCAATAGTAGTAGTTGTAGTAGTAGGAGTAGTCATAGTTGTAGTAGTCATGGTAGTAATGGTAGTACTAGTAGTAGTAATCGAAGTAGTTGTAGTAGTAGTAGTATTAGTAGTAGTATTGATAGTAGTAGTAGTAGTAGTAGTAGTATTAGTTGCATTAATAGTCGTATTAGTAGTTGCGATAGTTGTAGTTTTTGTAGTAGTAGTAGTGTAGCAACAATAGCAGTAGCAGCAGTAGTAGTAGTAGAAGTAGTAGTAGTAGCAATATAAAAGTAGTGGCAATATTAGTTGTTGTTGTTGTAGTAGTAGTAGTAGTAGGAGTTGTAGTACTAGTAGTAATAGTAGTAGCAGCAGTAGTAGTTGTTGTAGTAGTAGTTATATTAGTAGTAGCAGCAATATCAATAGTACTAGTAGCTGTAGTAGTAGTAGTAGTTGTTGTTGTTGTAGTAATAGTAGTCGTCGTTGTAGTAGTTGGAGTCTTAGTCACTATAGTAGTTGTAGTTGGGGTAGTTGTCGTATTAGGAGTAGTAGTAGCGGCTATGGTAGTGGTAGTAGTTGTAGTAGTAGTAGTAGTAGCATTAGCACTAGTAGTAGTGGGTGTAGTAGCAGCTGCAACAGTAGTATTAGTATTAGTTGAAGTAGTAGTCGTAGTAGTAGTAGTATTAGCAGCAGTAGTAGCAGTAGCAGTAGAAATAGTTGTAGGAGTAGTAGTGGGAGTAGGAGTAGTTGTAGTTGCAGTAGGAGTAGTTGTAGTTGCAGTAGGAGTAGTTGTAGTAGTAGTAGGAGAAGTCATAGGAGTACCAATATAAGAAGCAATAGCAGTAGCGGTACTAGTAGTAGAAGTAATTGTAGGAGTACTAGTAGTTGTGCTAATATTAGTAGTAGGAGAAGCAATAGAAGTAGCAGTAGTAGTTGTAGTACTAGTAGTAGTGGTAATAGTAGTAGTGGGAGTTGCAGTTGGAGTTGTAGTACTAGTAGTAGTCGTAGTAGAAGTAGTAGTAGCAGTTGTAGTGGCAATAATAGTAGTAGTAGTAGTGGCAGTAGTAGTAGTAGTAGTGGTAGTAGTAGTAGTAGTAGTAGTAGTAGTAGCAGTTGCAATAGTTGTAGCATAAGTCGAATTAGTTGTTTTAGTAGCAGTAGAAGAGGTAGTAGCAATAGTGGTAATAGTAGTAGCAGTAGCAATAGCATTAGTACCAGTGGTGTTAGTGGTAGGAGCAATAGCAGTAGTAGTAATAGTTATAATAGTAGTAGTAGTAGTAGCAAAAGTAGTAGATGTAAGAGTAGTCGTAGTAGTAGTAGTTAGTAATAGGAGAAATAGTAGAAGCAACAGTAATTGTAGAAGTAGTAGTAGTAGTAGTAGCAATCGCAGTAGTAGTAGTTGTGGTAATAATAGTAGTAGTACTAGTAGCAGTGGTAATAGTAGTAGTAGTAGTAGTTATTGTTGTTGTTGTTGTTGTTGTTGTTGTAGCACGAATAGGTGTAGGAGTAGTAGCATGAGTAGTAGTAGTTGTTGTACTAGTAGTAGGAGTAGTAGTAGGAGTAGCAATAGAAGTAACAGCATTAATGGAAAGAATAGTAGTAGAAGAACGAGTAGGAGTACTAGTAGAAGTAGCAGCAGAAGTGGTAGTAGTAGTGGTAGATGTAGCAGAAGTTCAAGTAGTAGTAGTAGTAAAAATGGTAATAGTAGTAGTAGGTGTTATAGTTATAGTAGCAGTAGTCATAGTAGTTGTAGTAGTAGTAGTAGTAGTAGCAATAGCGGTAGTAGTGGTAATAGTAGTAGTAGTACCAGTAGTAGTAGTCGTAGTAGTTGTTGTTGTTATTGTAGTAATACTAGTAGTAGTAGTTGTTGTACTAGTAATACTAGTAGTAGTAGTAGTTGTTGTTGTTGTACTAGTAATAGTAGTAGTAGTAGTAGTAGTAGTAGTAGTAGTAGTAGTAGTAGTAGTACTAGTAATAGTAGTAGTAGTAGTAGGAACAGTAGTAGTACCAGTAGCAATAGTAGTACTTGCAATAGTAGTAGTAGTAGCAGTAGCAGCAGTAGTAGCAGCAATAGTGGGACTATTAGTAATAGTAGTAGTAGTAGCAATAGTAGTTGTATTAGCATTAGTAATAGCAGTAGTAATAGAAGTTGTAGTACTAGTAGTAGCAGCAGCAATAGCAATCGTAGCAGTAGTTGTAGAAGAAGTAGTTGTGGCACAGCAATAGTAGTATCAGTAGTAGTAGCAGTAGGCGCAACATTAGCAGCTGTAGTAGTAGTTGTTGTAATAGTAGTAGTACTACTAGTAGTACAAGTAGTAGTAGTAGCATTGCTAGTAGTACTAGTATTCATAGCAGTAGTGGTATTAGTAGTTCTAATAGCAGTAGTTGTTGGAGTAGTAGTCGTAGTAATAGTAATAGTAGTACTAGTAGTACTAGTAGTAATAGTAGCATTAGTAGTAGTGGGTGTTGTTGCAGCAGCAGCAGAGTATTACTATTAGCTGAAGTAGTAGTAGTAGTAGTATTAGTATTAGTTGAAGTAGTTGTAGTAGGAGTAGTTGTAGCAGTAGTAGTGGCGGTAGCAGTAGTATTAGCCGTAGAACTAGTAGTAGTTGTAGTAGAAGCAGTAGTAGTAGTAGCTGAAGTAGCAACTGTAGTGCTAGTAGGAGTAGAAGTAGAAGCAGTAGTAGTAGTAGTAGCCAAAGTAGAAGCAGTAGTAGTAGTAGTAGCTACAGCTGTAGCATTAGTAGTAGCAGTAATAGTAGTAGTAAATGTTGTGCCAGTAGTACTAGTAGTGGTAGTAGTAAAAGCAGTAGTCGTAGTCATGGCAGCAGTAGTAGAAGCAATAGTAACAGTAGGAGGAGAAGTAGTAGTAGCAGCAATAGCAGGAACAGTAGTAGCGAAAGCAGTAGAAATAGTAATAGTAGTAGTTGTTGTAGAAGCAGTAGCAGTTATAGCAGTAGTAGTAGTAATAGTAGTAGTAGTAGTAGTAGTAGTAGTAGTAGTAGTAGTAGTAGTAGTAGTAGTAGTAGTAGTAGTAGTAGTAGCTGTAGTAGTAGTAGGAGCAGCAGCAGTAGTAGTAGTAGATGTTCTTGTTCTAGTTGTGGTAGCAGAAGTAGTAGCAATAGCAATAGTAGCAATAGTAGTAGTAGTAGAAGTAGCAGTAGTACCAGTTGCAAAAGAAGTAGCAGTAGTACTGGAAGTAGTTATGGCAGAAGTAGTTAAGAGTAGTAGCATAAGCAAGACGTTGGAGCAGTCGTAGAAGTAGCAGTATTAGTAGTAGTAGCAGTAGTAGAAGTAGTAGTAGTAGTAGCAACAACAACATCCGCAGTAGTAGTAGTCGCCGAAGTGATTGTAGTGTTGGTCACCACAATAGTAGTAGTTGTAGTAGTAGAAATAGTAGTAGTAGTTGTAATAAGAGTAGTAGCAGTAGCAATAAAAGTAGTAGCGGTAGCAGTAGTAGCTGTATTAGTAGTAGTAGTAGCAAAAGTAGTACCAGTAGTACTAGTAGTGGTAGAAGTAGAAGCAGTGACCATAATAGTGGCAGTAGTAGAAGTAGCTATAATAGTAGTAGTGGTAGGAGAAGTAGAGGTAGTGGTAGTAATAATAGCAATAGAAGCAATAACAGCTGAAGCTGTGGCAGCAGCTGCAACAGTAGTAGTCGAAGTACAGCAGAACTCGCAACAGCAGTAGTAGTAGTAGAAGATGCAAAAATAATAGTTCCAACAGTAGTAGTGATAGTAGTTGTTGTAGTAGTTGTTGTAGTACTAGTAGAAGTAGCAGAAGTAGTAGGAGTAGTAGGGCTAGCAGTTGTAGTAGTAGTAGTAGCCACGATGGTAGTTGTAGTAGTTGCTGCTGTAGTAATAGTAGGAGTAGTAGTTGCAGTAGTAGAAGCAATAGCAGTAGTAGTAGAAATGTAGTAGTAGTAGCAGCAGTAGTAGAAAAGTAGTAGCAGCAGTTGTGGTAGTAGCAGTAGAATTGGTTGTAATAGTAGTTTTAGAGGTTGTAGTAGTAGCAGCAACATTCGGATTAGTAGTAGTAGCAGTTATTGTTGTTGTAGTAGTAGCAATAGTAGTAGTAATAGTTGTTGTTGTTGTAGTAGTAGTAGTAGTAGTAGTAGTAGAAGAAGAAGAAGAAGAAGTAGCAGTTGTAGTTGTAGTAGCAGTTGTAGCAGTAGTACTAGTATTGGTTGTAGTAGTAGTTATTGTTGTAGTAGTAGTTGTTGTAGTAGTTATTGTAGTAGTTGTATTAGTAGTAGCAGTAGTTGTTGCTGTAGTAGAAGAAGTAGTAGTTGTAGTAGTAGTAGTAGTGGTCGTAGTAGTAGTAGTTGTTGTTGTTGTCATTGTTGCTGTTGTTGTTATTGCAGTTGCACTAGTAGTAGTGGGTGTAGCAGCAACAACAGCCGTAGTATTAGTATTAGTTAAAGTAGTAGGAGTAGTAGTAGCAGTATTAGCAGGAATAGTAGTAGTTGCAGTAGCAGTAGTAGTAGGAGTAGGAGTACTAGCAGTAGTGGTAATAGTAGTACTATGAGTACCAATAGAAGTTGTAGTAATACTAGCAATAATAGCAGTAGTAGTTGCAGTAGTAGCAATAGTGATAGTAGTAGAAGTAGCTGTAGTAGTTTTAGCAGTAGTAGTTATAGAAGTGCTAGTAACAGAAGGTGTAGAAGCTGGAGTAGTTGTAGTGTAAGTAGTAGCAGTAGTGTTAGAAGTAGAAGTTGTTGTAGCCATAGTAGCAGCAATAATTGTGGTAATAGTAGTAGTAGGAGTTGTAGTTGCAGTTATAGTAGTAGTTGTAGTCATACTAGTAGTAGTCACAGCAGTAGTCGCAATTGTAGTAGTAGTAGTAATAGTAGTAATAGCAGTAGTAGCAGTTGTAGTTGTCACAGTAGTAGTAGTAGTAGTAGTAGTAATAGTAGTAGTAGTAGTAGTAGCAGCAGTGGTATTAGTAGTAGGAGAAGTAATTGTAGTAGTAGTTATTGATGGTGTTGGAGAAGTCATAGTAGTTGTAGTAGAAGTTGGAGTAATAGTAGTATTTGTTGTTGCAGTTGCAGTATTAGTAATAGTAGTAGTAGAAGTAGTAACTGTAGTAGCAGCAACTGTACTAGTAGTCGTAATACTAGTAGTAGTCATCGTCCTAGTAGTTGTAAGAATAGTAGTAGTAGAAGTATTAATAGTAGTGGTAATAGTAGTAGTAGTAGTAAAACTAGTAGCAGTACGAGTAGTAGTAATTGTAACAGTAGTTGTTGTAGTAGTAGGAGTAGTCGTTGAACTAGTAGTAGTAGTAGTTATGGTAGTAGTAGTAGTTGTTGTAGTAGTAGTTGCCGTAGTAGTAGTAGTAGTAGTACTTGTTGTTGTTGTTGTACTAGTAGTGTAGCAGTAGTAATAGTAGTAGTAGTAGTAGTAGCAGCAGTTGTAGGAGTAGCAGCAGTAGCAGAAGTTGTACTAGTAGGAGTAGTTGCAGTTGTTGTTGTTGTTGTGTTGTAGTTGTAGAAGTAGTAGTAGCAGTAGCAATAGTAGTAGCAATAGCAATAGTAGTAGCTATAGTAGCAGCAACAGTACAAGTAGTGGTGGAGTAGTAGTAGTCATCGTTGTAGTGGTAGTCAGAATAGTGGTTGTAGTAGCAGTAGTAGTAGCAGTAGTACTAATTGTTATTGTAGTAGGAGCAGCAGTAGTAGCTGGAGTAGTAGTAGTAGAAGTAGTAGTACGAGTTGTAGTTGTAGTAGTCATAGAAGTAGTAGTAGTAGTAGTAGTAATAGTAGTAGTATTAGTAGCCACAGTAGTAGTAGCTGCATTTGCATTGTTGTACCCATAGTAGAAGTCGTAGTTGTAGTGGCAGCAGTAGTAGTAGCGGTAGTAGTAGCAGAAGACGTAGTGGTAGCAGTAATATTAGCAGTAGTAGAAGTAGTAGTTGCAGTCGTCGGAGTAGTGCTAGCAATTGACGTAGCAGCAATAGTAGTGGAAGTGCTAGTAAAAGAAGTAGGAGAATCATAGTAATTGTTGTATAAGTAGTAGCAGTAGTGCTAGAAGTTGAGTAGTAGTACTAACAAGAGTAACAGCAATAGTTGTTGTAGTAGTAGGAGTAGTAGTAGTAGCAGTAACAGCAACAGCTGTAGTAGTAGCAGGAGTAGTTGTAGTAATAGTTGTAGTAGTACGAGCAGTAGTAATTATAGTTGTAGTAGTAGTAGTGGTTGCAGTAGCAGCACAGCAATAGCAGAGTAGTAGTAGTAGCAGCAGCAATAGTAGTAGCATTAGTAGCAGTAGTAATAGTACTAGTAGCAATAGTGGTAGGAAAAGTAGAAGTAGTTGTAGTAATAGTTGCAACAGAATCAATAGCAACAAAAGTCGTAGCATGAGCAATAATAGTAGTAGTTGTAGTAGCAGTAGAGATAGGAGCAGCAGTAGTACCGTCAGCAATAGCAGTAGTAGTTATTATTGTAGTAATAGTAACAATAGTAGTAGTAGTAGTAGCAGCTGCAACAGCAATAGTTCGTATAGTAGTAGTGGTAGTAGTTGTTGTAGTAGTAGCAGTAGTAGCAGAAGTAGTAGAAGGTGTAGTACGACTAGCAATTGTAGTAGTAGTAGGAGTAGTAGTTGTAGTTGTTACTGCAGTAGTAATTGTAGTAGTAGTCGTATCAGTAATAGAAGCAATAGTAGTAGTAGTAGCAAATGCTGTAGTAGTAGCAAAAGTAGCAGTGATAGTAGTAGCAGCAGTTGTGATAGTAGCATTGGATTGGATATAATAGTAGTTATAAAAGTAGTAGTAGCTGCAACAACATTTAGATTAGTAGTAGTAGCAGTAACAGTAGTTGTTGTATTAGTTGTATTCAGTAATAGAAGCAATAGCAGTAGTAGTTGTTATTGTTGTAGTAGCTGCAATAGTAGTTGTAGTAGTAGTAGTAGTTGTTGTTGATGTAGTAGTAGTAGTGGTAGCAGTAGTAGTAAAGTAGTAGTAGTAGCAGTTGTAGTTGTAGTAGCAGCAGTAGCAGTAGTACTAGTATTAGTAGTAGTAGTTATTGTTGTTGTAGTAGTAGTAGTTGTAGTAGTTATTGTAGAAGTAGTATTAGCAGCAGTTGTAGTAGTTGTAGTAATAGTAGAAGTAGTAGTAATAGTAGTAGTAGTAGTAGTAGTAGTTGTTGTTGTTGTTGTTGTTATTGTTGTTGTTGTTGCAGAAGCACTAGTAGTAGTGGGTGTGGTAGTATTAATATTAGTTACAATAGTAGGAGTAGTAGTACCAGTATTAGGAGGAGTACTGGTAGTAGCTGTAGCAGTAGTAGTATGAGTAGTAATAGGAGTAGCAGTAGCAGTAGTAGTATGAGTAGTAATAGGAGCAGCAGTAGTAGTAATAGTTGTAGTAGTAGTAGGAGTACTAGTAGTAGTGGTAATAGTAGTATTAGGAGTAGCAATAGAAGTTTCAGTAATATTGGCAGTAGTAGCAATAGTACTTGCAGTAGTCACAATAGTTACGAGTAGTAGAAGTAGAAGTAGTAGTTGGAGCAGTAGTAGTTGTAGAAGTGCTAGTAATAGAACGTGCAGAAGCCGGAGTAATTCTAGTATAGGTAGTAGTAGTAGTGCTAGAAGTAGAAGTTGTAGTAGTAGTAGTAGTAGCAATAGTTGTGGTAATAGTTGTAGTGGGAATTATAGTTGTAGTTATAGTAGTAGTAGTAGTCGCAATTGTAGTAGTCTTAGTAATAGCAGTAGTTGTAGTAGCGGCAGTTGTAGTTGTCATTGTAGTAGTTGTTGTTGTAGTAGTAGTAATAGGACCAATAGTAGGAGTAATAGTAGTAGTCGCAACCGTAGTAGTAGTAGCAACAACAGTGGTAGTAGTAGTAGGAGAAGTAATTGTAGTAGTAGTTATTGTTGGTGTTGGACAAGTCATAGTCGTTGTAGCAGAAGTTGTAGTAATAGTAGTATTTGCTTTTATAATTGCAACACTAGTTGAAGCAGTAGTAGTAATAGTAGTAGTAGCTGTAGTAGTAGTAGTAGCAGAAGTAGTAGCATTAGTAGCAGCAAGAATTTTAGTAGTGGTAATACAAGTAGTAGTCATCATCGTAGTTCTCGTAGGAATAGTAGTAGTAGAAGTAGTAATTGTAGTAGTGGTAGTAGTAATAGTAGTAGTAGCACTAGTAGCAGTAGCAGTAGTAGTAGTAGTAATAGTAGTTGTTGTAGTAGTAGGAGCTGTCGTAGTACTAGTAGTAGTAGTCATGGTAGTAGTAGTAGTTGCAGTAATAGTAGTAATAGTACTAGTAGTAGTACTAGTAGTTGTTGCTGTTGTTGTTGTAGTACTAGTAGTGTAGCCGTAGTAATAGTAGTAGTAGTAGTACTAGTAGTAGAAATAGTAGTAGTAGTAGTAGTAGTAGTAGTAGTACTAGTACTAGTAGCAGCAACAACAACAGGAGTAGAAGAAGTAGTAGTTGTTGTTGTAGTTGCAGTTGTAGTAGCAGCAATAGCAGAAGTTGTACTAGTAGGAGTAGTTGCAGTTGTCATTGTTGTTGTCTCGTAGTTGTAGAAGTAGTAGTAGTAGTAGTAGTAGTAGTAGTAGTAGTAGTAGTCATCGTCGTAGTACTATTCAGAGTTGTGGTTCTAGTAGTAGTAGTAGTAGCAGTAGTAGTAGACATAGTACTTATTGTTGTTGTAGCAGCAGCAGTAATGGTAGTAGCAATAGCAATAACAGTAGTAGTAGCCGCGATAGTAGTTGTAGTAGTTGCTGCAGTAGTAGTTACAATAGTAGAAGCAATAGCAGTAGTAGTAGGAATGATAGTAGTAGAAGCAACAGTAGTGACAGTAGTAGTAGCAGCAGTTGTGGTAGTAGCAGAAGTATTGGCTATAATAGTAGTTATAGAAGTAGTAGTAGCAGCAACAACATTTGGATTAATAGTAGTAGTAGTGGCAGTAGTTGTTATTGCAGTAGTTGTATTAGTAGTAGTAGAAGTAGTAGGAGTAGTAGGAATGATAGTAGTTGTTATTGCAGTAGTTGTTGGAGTAGTAATAGCAGTAAGAGTTGTAGGAGTAGTAGTAGGAATTTTGGTAGTAGTAGTAGTAGTACTAGTAGGCGTATAAGTAGTAGCAGTAGTAGTAGTAGGAATATTAGTATTAGTGGCACTAGTCGTAGTAGTAGCAATTGTAGTAATAGTAGTCATAGTAGTAATGGCAGCAGCAATAGTAGTATAGTAAGAGTAGTAGTAATAGTAGTAGTAGTAGTAGTAGTAGTCGCTTTTATAGTAGCAGCAGCAGCAGCTGTAGTAGTTATAGTAGTAATCGCAGTAGAAGTTATTGCAATACCAGTAGTAGTAGTATTAATAGGGGTGATATTAGAAGTAGTAGTAGTAGTAATAGAAGTAGTAGTAGGAGTAGTAGTAATAGTGGTAGTAGGAGTAGTAGTAGTAGCAGCCGCAGCAGCAGCAGTAGCGGTAGTAGTAAGTGTAGTAGTTGTTGTAGTAGTAGTACTAGTTGTAGTAGGAGTAGTAGTTGAAGTAGTAGTAGTTGTAGTAGTAGCATCACTAGTAGTAGCAATAGGAGTAGTAGTTGTAGAAGAAGAAGAAGAAGTAGTAGTAGTAGTAGTGTTATGGTAGTGTTAGTAGTAGTAGAAGTAGTAGTTGTAGTTACAGCAGTTGCAACGGTAGTAGTAACAGTAGTAATAGTAGTAGTATTAGTAGTTGTAGAAGTAGTAGTAGGAGTAGTTGTAGTAGTGGTAGTACTAGTAGTGCTAGTAGTAGTAGCAACCGCAGCCGCAATAGTAGTAGCAATAGTAGGTGTAGTAGTTATAGTAGTAGTAGTAGTTGTTGTTGTTGTAGGATTAGCAATAGCAGAAGGAATAGTAGTTGTAGTAGTTGTAGTAGTGGTAATAGTAGCAGTATTAGTCGTTGTAGTAGTTGTTGTTGTAGTAGTAGTAGTAGTTGCAGCAATAGCAGGAGTAGTAGTAGCAATAGTAGTAGTAGTTGTAGAAATAGTTGTTGTAGTAGTAGTAGTGGTGGTAGTGTTATAGTGGTATTAGTGGCAGTAGTAGTAGTAGTAGTAAAAGTAGTACTAGTAGTTATAGCAGCATTAACAGTAGTAGTAATAGTAGTATTAGTAGTGGTAGTAGTTGTTGAAGAAGTAGTATTAGTTATAGTAGTAGCAGTAGCAGCAGCAGTAGTAGTAGTAGGAGTAGTGAGAGTTGGAGTACTAGTAGCAGAAGGAGTTGGAATAGGAACAGTAGTAGCTGTATCAGTAGTTGTAGGAGTTGTGGAAGTAGGAGCACTAGTGGTAGTGGGAGGAGGAGGCGGAGTAGTAGTAGCAGCAGTAGTAGAAGTAGTTGTAGCGGAAGTAGTTGTAGTCATTGTAGCAGCATTAGTAGTGGTAGCAGTAGTAATCGTAGTAGAAGTAGTAGTCGAGGTAGTAGTTGTAGCAGCAGTATTTGTAGCAAGAGTAGTAGTAGTAGTCGCAATTGTAGTTGCAATAGTTGTAGCAAAAGTAGTTATTGTAGTAGTAGTAGCTGCAGTAGTGGTACTAGTTTTAGTGGCACTTGTAGTAATAGTAGCAGTAATGGTAGCAGTAGTAGCAGTAGTAGTAGCAGTGGCAGTAGTAGCAGTCGCAGTAGCAGCAGCAGTCGCTATAGTAGCAGTAATAGTGGTACCGGTTGTGCTTGTAGCTGCAGTAGCAGTAGTAGAAGCGGTGCTATTAGAAGAAGTAGCCGTGGTAGTAGGAGTAGAAGTAATAGTCGTGGAAGTTGTAGTAGTAGTGGTAGTAGCAATAGTAGTTGTAGTAGCCATAGACGCAGTAGTTGTAGCAGTAGTAGAGGCAGTAGTTGTAGTATTCACCGTAGTACTAGTAGTAATCATCTTAGAAGCATTATTAGCAGTATGATAAGTAGTAACTAAAGTACTAGTAGTAGCAGTAGTAGAAACAGCAGTAGTCATCGTAGCCGAAGTGGAAGTAGTAGTAGTAGTAGTAGTTGGAGAAGTGGTTGTTGTAGTTGTACGGGCAGTCGTAGTGGAAGTAGTAGCATTTGTGGTGGAAGTAGTAGTGGCATCCGTAGTAGTAGCTGTAGTAGAAGTAGTTATAGCAGTAGTAGTATTAGTAGCGGTGGTAATAGTAGTAGTAGTAGTAGCTGTAGTAGCAGTAGTAGCCGTAATAGCTGTAGTAGTGGTAGCAATAGTAGTAGAAGCAAAAGTGGTAGCAGTAGGATAAGTAGTTGTTGTAGTAGAACCAACAGTAGTAGTAGTAATAGCGCCGGTAGTAGTAGGAGTAGTAGCGGCAGCAGTGGTAGTAGCAGTAGTTGTTGTTGTTGTCGTAGCAATATGAGTAGTAGTAGTAGTAGTAGCAGCAGAAGAAAAAGTAGTTGTAGTAGTAGCATTAGTAGTAGTAGAAGTAATAGTAGGAACTGCAATTGTAATCGCAAAAGCAGCAGGAGTAGTAGTAGTAGTAGTAGCCGCAATAGTAGTAGCAACAGTAGTAGTAATAGTAGTAGCAGTAGCAATTGTAGTAATAGTAGTACTAGTGGTAGTCGTAGTAGTAGATGTAGTAGTTGTAGTAGTAGCAGCCGCAACAAGAGTAGCAATAGCATCAGTAGAAAAAGTAGCAACAGCAGTAGTAGTAGTAGCAGTAGTAGAAGCAGGAGAAGTAGTTGTAGCGGGAATAGTAGTACAAGTAGTAGTAGTTGTAGTAGTGGTAGTAGTAGTAGTAGTATTGACAGTAGTAGTAGTAGTAGCAGTGGTGGCAGTGGTAATAGTAGTAGTAGTAGTAGCAGCAAATGTAATAATAGTAGCAGTAGTAGTAGTAGTAGTAGTAGTGGCTATAATAGTAACGGTAGTAGCAGTAGAAGTAGTAGAAGTAGAAGTAGCAGTACTAATGGCAGTAGCAGTAGTAGTAGCAGTAGGAGCAGCATCAGTAGTAGTAATAGTAGTAGTAGTAGTAGTAGCAGTAGTACTATTAGTAGTAGTTGTTGTTGTAGTAGTAGAAGTAACAATAGTAGTGGTAGTCGTAGAAGTAGCAGTGGTAGTTAGGTTAGTATTGGAAACAATAACAACAGCCGGAGAAGTAGTGGCAGTAGTAATATTAGTTGTAGTAATTGTAGTAGCAGCAGCCGCAGAAGTAGTAGTAGTAGTAGTAGCAATAGTAGCAATAGAAGTAGTTGTTGTTGTAGCAGTAGTAGTAGCAGCAGTAGTAGCAGTAGAGGTTGCAATAGTAGTAGTAGCAGTAGTAGTAGCAGCAGCAGCAGCAGTAGAAGTAACAGTTGTAGTAGGAGTGGGAGAAGTAGCAGTGGTAGTAGGGGGAGTATTGGCAACAACAACAACAGCCAGAGAAGTAGTGGCAATAGTAGCAGTAGTTGTAGTAGTTGTAGTAGCAGTAGCCGCAGAAGTAGTAGTAGCAGTAGTAGAAATAGTTGTTGTCGTAGCAGTACTAGTAGCAGCAGTAGCAGTAGTAGAGGTTGCAATAGTAGTAGTAGTAGCAGTAGCAGCAGCAGCAGTAGTAGCAGTAGTCGTGGGAATAACAGCAGCAGTAGAGGTTGTAGTAGCAGTAATAGTAGCTGTAGTCATAATAGTATCAGTAGTAGTTGCCGCAATAGTAGTAGTAGTGGTAGTTGCAGCAGTAGCCGCATTAGTGGTGCTCAGAGTACTACTAGCAGTAGTTGAAGCAACAACAGCTGCACTAGCAGTGGTAGTAGTAGAAGTAGTAGCAGTAGTAGTAGCAGCGGTAGCGGTAGCTGTAGTAGCAGGAGTAGTAGTACTAGTAATAGTAGTAGTAGTAGTAGCAGTAGTAGCAATGGTAGCCGTAGTTGTAGTAGTAGTAATATTCCTAGTAGCAGTAGTACTAGCAATAGTAGCAGCAATAGTAATAGTAGTAGCAGTAGCAGTAGTAGCAATAGAAGTAGTAGTATTAGTAGTACTAGAAGTAGCATTAGTAGTAGTAGCAGTAGTTGTACTAGCAATAGTAGTAGTAGACGTAGAAGTAGTAGTAGTAACAGTGGCAGCAGCAGCAGCTATAATAGTAGTTGTAGTAGTAGTAGTAGTGGTGGTTGTACTGGTAGTAGTAGTTATAGTAGTAGTAGTAGTAGTAGTAGTAGTAGCCGTAGCAGTTGTAGTAGTAGCAGTAGTAGTTGTTGTACTAGTTGTGGTAATAGTAGTAGTAGTGGTAATAGTAGCAGTACCACTAGCAGTAGTAGTCGTGGTAGTAGTAATAATAGAAGTAGTAATAGTAGTATTAGTAGTTGTAGTAGTACTAGGTGTAGCAGTAGCAACAGTAGTAGTAGCAATAGGAGTAGTAGTTTTAGAAGTAGTGGTAATAATAGTAGTAGTAGCACTGTTATAGTAGTAGTTGTAGTAGTCGTAGTAGTAGTAGTAGAAGTACTAGTAGTAGTTGCAGTTGTAGTAGCAGTAGTAGTAATAGTAGTAATAGTAGTACTTGTTGTTGTTGTAGAAGTAGTATTAGTAGTAGTAGAAGGAGTAGTAATATCAGTAGCAACAGCAGCAGCAGAAGTAGTAGTAGTAGTAGTAGTAGTAGTAGTAAAAGTTGAAGTAGTAGCAGTGGTTGCTATAGTAATAGTAATTGTAGTTGTAGTAGTAGCAATAGCAGTAGTAGTAGTTGTAGCAGTGGTAGTAGTGTTAGTAACCTCAATAATAGTGGTTGTAGTACAAGCAGTAGCCGCAATGGCAGTAGTAGCAGTAGTAGTCGCACTAAACATTGTAGTAGCAGTAGTAGTTGTGATAGGAGTAGTAGTAGTTGTAGTAGAAATAGTAGTGGTGGTGGTAGTAGTAGAAGTAAGAGGAGTAGCCCAGTAGTTGTATTATGAGTAGTTGCAGTAGCTGTAGTAGTAGCAGTAGTAGTAGTGGTATTAGTAGTAGTAATAGTAGTAGTAGTTGCAGCAATAGCAGAAGTAGTAGCAGTAGTAGTAGTAGCAAACGTAATATCCGTAGTACTAGTGGTTATAGTAGTAAAAGCGTTAGCCATAGTAGTGGTAGTAGTAGTAGTAGCAGTAGTAGTAGGAGGAGGAACAGTAGTAGCAGCAATAGTAGTAGCAATAGTAGCAGCAGTAGAAGTAGTAGTAGCAGCAAAAGCATTAGCAGTAATACGAGAAGTAGTTGTAGTCGAGTCGTAGTAGTAGAAGTAGCAGCAGTAATAGTAATAGTAGTAGCAGAAGTAGTAGTAGTAATAGCAGTAGTTGTAGTAGCAGAAGTCGTAGCAGTATTAGTAGTAGCTGCACTAATAGTAATAGAAGTAGCCGTAATACCTGTATCAATAGCAGTGTCACTTGTAGTTGTTGTTGTAGAAATAGTAGCAATAGTAGCATAAGTAATAGTAGAAGTTGAAGTTGTAGTTGTAGTAGTAGCAATAGTAGCAAAAGCTGGAGTTGTAGCACTAGTAGTAGCAGCTACAGTGGTAGTCATTGGAGAAATGGTAGTAGTAGTTGTTGTTTTTGTAGGAGAAGTAGTCGGAGTACTAGTAGGGGGCGAGGTAGTAACTGTAGTAGTAGCTGTAGTAGTAGTAGTAGCGGTAGCAGCAGAGGTAGTAGTAGTAGCAGTACTCGTAACAGTAGTAGTAGCAATAGTAGTAGTAGTAGTACTAGCATTAGTAGCAGTAGTAGTAGTAGAAGTAGTAGTAGTAGTAGTAGAAGTAGTAGCAGTAGTAGTAGAAGCAGTAGTAGTAGCAGCAACCACAACAACCACAGTAATAGTAGTAGTAGAAGTAGCAACAACAGCAGAAGTAGCAGCCGCAACAACAATTGTCGTGATAGTAGCAGCAGCAGCAGTAGTTGTAGTAGTAGTTGTTGTAGTTGTAGTAGTAGCGATTGCAACTACAATAGAAGTAGTAGTAGTAGCAACAGCTGCAAAAGTAGAAGTTGTTGTAGTAATTATTGTAGTGGTAGTTGTAGTAGTAGTAGAAGTAGTAGAAGGAGCAGTAGTAGTAGAAGGAGTAGTAGTAGCAGCAATAGTCGTTGTTGTAGGAGAAGTAGTTGGAGTAGTAGTAGTAGTAGCAGTAGCTGGGACAGTAGTAGTAGTAGTATTTATAGTATTAGTAGTAGTAGTAGTAGTAGCAGCAATAGCAATAGTAGTTGTAGAATTTGCTGTAGTAGCAATAGTAGTAGTTGTAGGTTTAGTAGTATTAGAAGTAGCAGTAGTAGAAGCAATAGCAGTAGTAGTTGGAGAAGTCGTAGTTGCTGCGGCAGTGGTAGTAGTAGTAGTATTAGTAGTTGTGGTAGTAGTAGTGGTGGTGGCTATAATAGTAGTACTTGAAGTAGCAGTAGCAGCAGTAGCAGTAGCACTAGTAGTAGTAGTTGTTGTTGTTGTATTAGTAGTAGTAGTAGTTGAAGCAATAGTAGGAGTAGTAACAGGAGTAAGAGTTTGAGTAGGAGTAGTAGTAGGTGCTTTAGCAGTAGCAGTAGTAGGAGTAGGAGGATTAGTGTTACTAGTAGTAGTCATAGTAGTAGTAGTGGTAGTACTAGTAGCCATAGTAGTAATAGCAGCAGCAGAAGTAGTAGTAGTAGTAGTAGTAGTAGTAGTAGCACTAGTAGCTGTAGTCGTAGCAACTGCAAGTATAGTAATTATAGCAACAATCATATTAGTGGATGTCATAGTAGCATTTGTAGTAGTATTAGAAGGTGTCAGAGTTGAAGTAGTAGTAGGAGAAGTAGTAGTAGTCGTAGTAGTTGTTGTTGTAGCTGCAGCAGTAGTAATAGTAGCAGTAGTCGTAGGTGTAGTAGTTGTAGCAGCAGTAGTAGTAGGGTAACAGTAGTTGTAGGAGTAGTAGCTATAGTGGTAGTAGTAGCACAAGCGGGAGTAGTAGTAGTAGTTGTTGTAGGAGAAGTAATAGTAGTAGCAGTCGTAGCATTAGGAGCAGCAGTAGTAGTGGTAGTAGGAGATAAAGTAGGAGTAGTAATAGTAGCAGAAGTAGTAGTAGTAGTAGCAGCAACAATCGTAGCAGTAGTAGCAATATTTATAGCAGTAATAGTAGCAGCAACCGTAGTAGTAGTAGTAGTAGTATCAATAGTAGCAGAAGTAGCAAATGCAATAGCTGAAGTAGTGTTAGTAGTTGTAGTAGTAGTAGTTATAGCAGTAGTAGCAGCAGCAATAGCAATAGCAGTAGTAGTAGTAGAAGCAATAGTAGTTGTAATAGTAGTAGCAGTAGCAGTAGTCGCAATACAAGTAGTAGTAGTAGAAGTAGTAGTAGTAGTAGTTATTATAGTCGTAGCAGAGTAGTCATTACAGAAGTAGTAGTTGTAGAAGTGGTAGTGGTAGTACTTGTATTAGTCACAGTAGAAGCAGTAGAAGAGTTGCAGCAGCAGTTGTAGTAGTAATGGAAGTAATAGCAGAAGTAGCATTAGTAGTAGCAATAGTAGTAGTAGTAGAAGTAATTGTAGTAGTAGTAAAAGTAGTAGAAATAGAAGCTGTAGCAAAACTAGTAGCAGTTGTAGTAGTAGCAGTGATAGTAGTAGTAAGAGAAGTGATAGTAGTTATAGTAGTTGTAGCACCAGTAGTAGTTATTGTAGTAGTCGTAGTAGTAATAGTAGCCGTAGAAATAGTGGTTGTAGTAGAAGTAGTTGCAACAGTAGCAGTAGAAGCAGTAGTAGTTGCACTAGCCATAGTAGTAGCAGTAGTAGCAGTAGTAGTTTTTGTAGTAGAAGTAGCAGCAGAAGCAGTAGTCGTTGCACTAGCCATAGTAGTAGCAGTAGTAGTTATGATAGGAGTAGTAGTTGTTGTAGTAGAAGTAGTAGTGGTAGCAGTAGTAATTGTCGTTAGAGTAGCAGTAGTAGAAGTATTACTAGTAGTTGCAGTAGTTGTAGTAGTAGCAATAGTAATAGCGGTATTAGTAGTAGTAGTAGTAGTAGTAGTAGTAGTAGTAGTAGTAGTAGTAGTAGTAGTAGTAGTAGTAGTAGTAGCAATAGTACTAGTTGTAGTTGTAGTAGAAGCAGTAGCATTAACTGCTGTAGTAGTAGTAGTAGTAGTAGCTCTAGTAGTAATAGTAGTGGTAATAGCAAAAGTAGTAGTAGTAGTAGTAGCAGCAGCAGTGGTTACAGTAGCAGCAGCAGCAGCGGTAGTAATAGCAGTAGCTGTAGTACTAGTAGCAATGCCAGTGTTACTAGTAGTAGTTGTGGGAGAAGCAGTAACAATAGTAGCATAAGTAATAGTAAAAATTGAAGTTGTAGTTGAAGTAGAAGCAATAGTAGCAGTAGCAGGAGTTGTAGCAGTAGTAGTAGCAACTTCAGTCGTAGTCATTGGAGAAGTTGTAGTAGTTGTTGTTGTTTTTGTAGGAGATGTAATGGCAGTAGTTGTAGTAGTAGTAATAGTAGTTGTCGAGATTGTAATTGTAGTAGTAGCATTAGTAGTAGTAGTAGTGGTAGCAGTAGACGTAGTAGTAGTAGTTGTAGACATAGCAGTAGTGGCAGCAATTGTAGTAGTAATAGCAGTAGTAGTAGCAGTAGTAGCAGTAGCAGCAACAGAAGTAGTAGTAGTAGCAGTACTAATTGTAGTAGTAGTAGTAGTAGTAGTAGTGGGAGTAGTAGCAGCAGTAGCATTAGTAGTAGATATAGTAATAGCAGAAGTAGCAGCAGTTGTTGTAGTAGCAGCAGTAGTAGTAGAAGTAGTAGCAGTAGTAGTGGAAGTAGTGGGAGTAGCTGTAGTAGCAGCAGCAGTAGTAGCAGTCGTAACAACAGCCACAGTAGTTGTCTTAGTAGAAGCAGTAGTAGTGTTACTAGCCACAGTAGTAGTTGTAGTATTAGAAGTAGTAACAGTAATAGTGATACAGTAGAAGTAGTAGTAGTAGCCATAGTTGTTGCAGTAGTAGTAGTAATAGGAGTAATAGTAGTAGTAGCAGAAATAGTAGTTTTAGCAGTAGTATCTGTCGTCGTAGTAGTTGTAGTTGGAGTAGTTGCAGAAGTAGTAGTAGTGGTATTAGGAGTAGTTGCAGAAGCGGTAGTAGTAGGAGTAGTACGAGTAGTAGTAGTAGTAGTAGCAGTAGTATTAGTAGTAGCAGTAGCAGTAGTAGTGGCAGCAGTAGTAGCAATAGTAGTAGTAGTATTAGTAGTAGCAAAAGTAGTACCAGTAGTACTAGTAGTGGTCGAAGTAGATGCAATAGACGTAGGAGTGGCTATAGTAGAAGTAGCAATAGTAGTAGTAGTAGGCAAAGTAGAAGTAGCAGTAGTAGTAGTAGCAACAGCAGTAGAAGCAGCAGCTGCAGTAGCAACAGTAGCAAAAGCATCAGCTACAGCAGCAACTGAAGTAGTAGTAATAGTAGTAGTAGTAGTAGTAGCAACTACAGCAACAACAGTAGTAGTTGAAGTAGCAACCCTTGCAACAGCAGAAGTTGTAGTAGTAGTTGTTGTTGTAGTAGTTGTAGTAGTAGTAGAAGTTGTAGAAATAATAGTAGTAGAAGGAGTACTAGTAGTAGTAGCAGGAGCAGCAATAGTAGTAGTAGTGGTATTTAGAGTAGTAGTAGTAGTAGTAGCAGCAGCAGCTGTTGTGGTAGAAGCAACAGTAGTAGTTGTAGAAGTTGTTGTAGTAGTAATAGTAGTAGTAGTAGTAAGTTCAGTAGTATTAGAAGTAGCAGTAGTAGAAGTAGTAGCAGTAGTGGTAGGAAAAGTTGTAGTTGCAATGGCAATAGTAGCAGTAGTAGTGACTATAATAGTAGTAATAAAAGTACTAGTAGCAGTAGCATCAGTACCACTAATTGTAGTAGTAATAGCAGGAGTAGTAGTAGTTGTTGTTGTATTAGAAGTAGTAGTAGTAGTCGGAGTAGTAGTAGGAGTAGTAATAGGAGTAAGAGTTGGAGTAGGAGTGGTAGTAGGAGTTGTAGCAGTAGTATTAGTATTAGTAGGAGTAGTATTAGTAGTAATAGTAGGTGTAGGAGAATTAGTATTAGAAGTAGTAGTGGTAGTACTAGTAGCCGTCGTAGTAATAGCAGTAGCAGGAGTATTAGTAGTAGTAGTAATAGTAGTAGTAGTAGCAGTTGTAGTCATCGCAGTAATAGTTGTGGTAGTTGTAGCAGTAATCATATTAGTAGGTGTCGTTGAAGTAGTAGTAGTAGTATTAGTAGGTGTCGTAGTAGTAGTAGTGGTGCTGGTGGTGGTGGTAGTAGTAGTAGTCAAGGCAGTAGTAGTAGGCGTAGTAGTTGTAGCAGTTGTAGTAGTAGGAGTAATAGTAGCAGTAGTAGTTGTTGTAGTAGTTGTAGCAGTAGCAGTAAGAGGAGTTGTAGTAGTAATAGTAGTAATAGTAGTATTAGTAGTATTAGTAGTAGCAATAGTAATAGTAGTAGCAGCAACAACAAAAACCACAGTAGTAGTTGTAGTAGAAGTGGTAGTTGTGTTATTAGCCATAAAAGTAGTAGCAGTAGTAGTCATTGTTGTTGCAGTAGCAGTAGTAGTAATAGGAGTAGCAGTAATAGCAGTAGAGGTAGTAGTGGTAGCAGCAGTAGTAGTAGGATTTGTTGCAGAAGCTGTAGTAGTAGTATTGGGAGTAGTTGCAGTTGCGGCAGTAGAAGTAGCAGTACTAGTAGTGTTAGTAGTATTAGCAGTAGTAGTAGGAGTAGTACTAGTAGTAGGAGTGGTAGTAGTAGTAGTAGTAGTAGTAGTCGTAGTTGTTGTTGTTGTTGTTGTTGTAGTTGTTGTTGTAGTACTAGTAGATGTAGTAGTAGTAGCGGTAGTAATAGGAGGAGTTGTAGTTGTAGTAGCTATAGTAGCAATAGTAGTAGTGGTAGTTATAGAAGTAGCAGTAGTTGTAGTAGGTGAAGTAGAACTACTAGTTGGAGTTATAGTAGCAACAGAAGCAGCTACAATAACAACAGTAGTAGTAGTAGTAGAAGCAGAACTAGAAACAGCAAGAGCAGCAGTAGGAGCAGCGGCAGTAGTAGCAGTAGTTGTTGTAGTAGTAGTAGCGACTGTTGCAATAACAGCAGTATTAGTAGAAGCAGCAGCCACAACAGCAGATGTTGTAGTCGTTCTTGTTGTAGTAGCAGTTGTAGTAGTAGTAGAAGTTGTAGAAGCAACAGTAATAGTAGAAGGAGGAGTAGTAGTACAGTAGTAGTAATTGTAGGAGAAGTAGCTATTGTGGTAGTAGTAGTAGTGGCAACAACGATAGTAGTATGAGTAGTATTTGTAGTAGCAATAGTTGTAGCAGCAACAACAGTAGTTGTAGAAGTTGCTACAATAGTAATAGTAGTAGTAGTAGGTTTTGCAATATTTGAAGTAGCAGTAGTAGATGTAGCAGTAATAGTAGTAATAGAAGTTGTAGTTGCAGTGGCAGAAGTAACAGTTGTAGTAGTAGCAATTGTGATTTATAGCAGTAGTAGTGGCTGTAATAGTAGTAATAGAAGAAGTAGTAGCAGCAACAGCAGTAGCACTAGTACTAGTAGTAGTAGCAGTAATAGTAGTAGTTGTTGTTATATTAGTAGTAATAGTAGTAGCAGGAGTTGTAGCAATAGTAGTAGTACTAATACGAGTAGTATTAGTAGTAGTAGGTGTCAGAGAATTAGTATTCGTAGTAGTAGTCATAGTAGCAGTAGTAATAGCAGCAGCAGTAGTAGTAGGAATAGCAGTAGAAGTAGCACTTCTAGAGGTAGCAACAGCAGCTATAGTAGTTGTAGTCGTGGTAGAAGTAGTAGTAGGAGTAGTAGAAGTAGTGGTAGTACTAGTAGTTGCAGTAGTAGTAGTAGTAGCCGCAGCACCAGTAGTACTAGTAGTAGTATGTGTAGCAGTTGTAGTAGAAGTAGTAGTTGGAGTAGCAGTAGCGGTAGGAGTAGTAGTCGTGGTAGCATCAGTCGTAGTAGTAATAGTAGTATTAGTAGTTGTAATAATAGTAGTTGTTATAGTAGTAGTTACCGCAGCAGCAGCGGAAGAAGCAATAGTAGTATTCGTAGTAGAAGTAGTAGTAGTAGAGGTAATAGTAATACTAGCTGTAGTAGTGGTAGTATTTGTAATAGTAGTAGTAGTAGTAGTAGTAGCAGCAGCAGCAGTAGTAGTAGTAGTAGTAGTAGTAGAGTTGGAGTACGAGTAGTAGTTGGAGTATTAGTAGATGGAGTAGCGATAGAAACAACAGCAGTAGCAGCTACAGTTGTAGTTGTTGTTGTTGTAGCAGCAGCAACAACAACAGTAGTAGTAGTTCTATCCGTAGTAGTGGTAGTAGAAGTAGCAGTAGTAGTAGTATTGGTAGCCACAATAGTAGTAGTAGTGGCAGTAGTAGTAGTAGTAAAAGTAGTTGTTGAAGTAGTAGTAATATTAGTATTCGTAGTGACAATAGTAGAAGTAGTAGTACCAGAAGTAGTTGTTGTAGCTGTAGCAGCAGCAGTAATAGCAGTAGTAGTTGCGGATGTAGTAGTAGCAGCGGTGGTAGTACTACTAGTAGCAGAAGTAGTAGTGACAGTAGCAGCAGTAGCAGTAGTAGTTGTAGAGACAGTAGTAGTAGCAGTAGCAGTTATAGAAGTAGTAGTACTAGTTGTTGTCATTGTAGTAGTAGTAGTCGTAGTAGTAGCTGTTGTAATAGCAGCAGCAGATGTAGTAGTAGTAGTAGTTCCAATAGCAGCAATAGTAGTAGTAGTACTAGTAGTAGTAGTAGCAGTTGTAGTAGTAGTATTGTAGTAGCAATAGTAGCAATAGTGATAGTAGTAGTAGTCGTAGAAGTAATAGTAGTAGTAGAGGTAGTAGTAGCAAAAGTAGAAGCAGTAGTAGGAGGAGAAGTAGCAATAGCAGCATTATTAGTAGTAGTAGTGGCAATAGGAGTAGCGTGATGAGTAGTAGTAGTAGTAGTAGTTGGAGTAGCAACAGTAGTAGCAGTAATAGTAGTAGCAGTTGCAGTAGTCACAGGAGTAGTAGTAGTTGTAGAAGTAGTAGTAGCAGTAGTGGTAGCTGTAGCAATAGTAGCGACAGTGGTAGCAGTGCTACTATTAGTTATAATAGTAGAAGCAGTATTAGTAGCAATAGTAGTAGTAGTAGGAGGAGTGGTAGGAGTAGTGGTAGGAGTAGTAACAGCAGCAGCAGCAGTAGGAGTAGTAGTACTAGTAGTAGTTGTTGTAGTGGTAGCAGAAGATGTAGCAGTAGTAGTAGCAGTAGAAGTAGAAGTAGTATTAGTAGTTGTAGTAGTAGTCATCGTGGTAAAAGTAATAGTAGAAGCTGTAGTTGTAATAATAGTAATAGAAGTAGCTATAGTAGTAGTTGTAGTTGTATCAATAGTAGCAGCAGTAGCACTGGTAATAGTTTAAGTATTAACCACAGCACCAGCAGCAGAAGTAGTAGTAGTAGTATTACTAGTAGCAATCGTAGTACGGGTAGTAGTAGTAGTAGTAGTACTAGCAGTAGTAGTAATAATAGGAGTAGTAGTTGTAGTAGTAGTAGTATTAGCAACAACAACAACAACAGTAGTAGTACTAGTAGCAGCAATAGTAGTAGAAGTAGTAGTAATTGCAGAAGTAGCAGCAGCAGCAGAATCAGTAGTATTAATAGTAATTGTTGTAGTAGCAATAGCAGCAGTAGTGGCAGTAGTAACATTAGCAGCAGTATAAGCAATTGTAGCAATATTAGTATAGTAATAGAAGAAGTAGTAGCAGTAGAACTAGTAATAGTAGCAGTAATTGTAGTGGTACCAGCAGCAGTAGTGGTAGTATTGGTAGTAGTAGCAGTAGCAGCCATAGTAGAAGTAGTAGCAGTAGTAGGAGTATAAATAGTAGCAATAATTGTAGTAGTAGTAGTAGTAGTAGTAGTAGTAGTAGTGGTAACAACAGTAGTAGTAGTAGTAGTGGTAGCAGTAGCAGTAGTAGTAGTAGTAGGAGAAGTAGTTGTAGTAGTAGTAGTATTTATTAGCAATAGCAACAACAACAACAGTAGCAGTAGTAGTAGTAGTAGTAGCAGTAGTTGTAGTAGTAGTAGTAGTAGTAGCAGTAGCAGCCGAAGAAGTAGTAGTAGTAGTACTAGCAGTAGTAGTACTTGCTGTAGTAGTAGTAGAAGGAGTAGTAGCAGTACTAGTAGCAGCAGTAGCAGCAGTAGCAGTAGTAGAGGTAGTATTAATAGTCATAGTAGTAGTAGGAGAAGTAGTAATAATAGTAGTAGTAGTGTTAGTAGTGATAGAAGTAATAGTAGTAGCAATAGTAGTAGTAGTCTAGTAGTGGGAGTAGTAGTATTAATAGTAGGAGTAGTAGTCGTAGTCGTAGTAGCAGCAACAATAGTAGTAGCAATAGGAGTTGTAGTAGTAGTGTAGTAGCAGTAAAGTAGTAGTAGCAATAGTAGTAGTAGTAGAGGTTGTAGCAGTAGAAGTAGTACCCGTTGTAGTGGTTGTAGTAGTAGCACTAGAAGTAGTACTTGTCATAATCATAGTAGTATTTGTAGCAGTAGTAGTTTTAATAGTAGTAGTCATAGTAGTAATGGAAGTTGTAGCAGAAGTAGTAGCTGTAATAGAAGTAGTAGTTGTTGTAGATGTTGTTGTAACTATAGTGGTAGTAGAAGTAGTAGGAGTACTAGAAGTAGTAGGAGTAGCGGTAGTAGTATTAGTAGTAGTGGTAGTAGTAATAGTTGGAGGATGAGGAGGAGCACTACTACTACTACTACTACTACTACTACTACTACTACTACTACTACTACTAGTAGAAGTAGTAGTACTAGTAGTGGTAGGAGTTGAAGTAGTGTTATCAGTAGTAGTAATAAGGGTTGTAACAGTAGTAGTAGTAGAAGTAGTTGTAGTAGTAGTAGTAGCAGTAGTAGTAGCAATAGTAGAAGCAGCAGTAATAATAGTAGTAGTAGTATAAGTAGTAGTAGTACTAGTAGTAGCAGTAGCAGCAGTCGTAATAGTAGTAATAGTAGTAGCTGTAGTAGTAGTAGGAATAGTAGTAGTTGTAGTAGCAGCATTCGTAATAGTAGTAGTAGTAGTACTAGTAGTAGTAGTTACAGTAGTCATAGTAATACTAGCAGAAGCAGTAATTAGAGTAGTAATAGTAGTAATAGAAGTACTAGTAGTAATAGTAGTAGTGGTAGCAGTAGCAATTGTAGTTGTAATAGTAGTAGTAGCACTAGTAGTAGAAGTAGTAGTAGTAATAGCTGTAGAAGTAGCAATAGTAGTAGCAATAGAAGAAGTAGTAGTAGTAGTAGTAGTAGTAGAAGAAGTAGTAGTTATAGTTGAAGTCCTACTACTATTAGTACTACTACTTCTGCTACTAGTACTACTACCACTATTACTACCATTTCGACTACTACTACTCCTCCTCCTGCTACTGCTACTCCTACTACAACTAATACTACTATAACTTGTAATCCTAATACTCCAGTTACAACGGCTACTACTGGTATTTTAACTACTACTACTACTACTACTACTACTTGTACTACTACTATTACAACTACTATAACTACAATTATTACTACCACTACTAGTATTACTTCTACTACTACTACAATTGCTACTATTACTACTTCCGCTACTACTGGTACTACTACTACTAATACTAACACTACTACTACTAATAATAATAATAATTCTAACACTCCTACTAGTTCTAATACCGCTACTACTACTACTACTACTAGTCCTCCTCCTCCTCTTATTACTACTACAAACACTTGTGCGACTTCTATGACTACTACTCAAACTACTACTACTACTACCACCACCACCACCTACTACTACAACTACTACTACTATTAGGGCTACTCCCAGTGCTACAACCGCTCCTACTACAGCTACTACTCATCCTAGTACGACTACTCCAAACACTCCTACTACTTCTTCAACAACAACCGCAACTGCAACTACTCCAACAACAACAACAACAACTACTACTACTACTACCACTACTTGGACTACTACTATTGCTACTACTACTATTTCTACTACTACTTCATTACTACTAGTACAATTGCTACTACTACTACTCCTTCCATTGCTATTAATACTACAACAATGACTACTATTGCTACTGCAACTACAACTATGAATATTACTACTACTACTGCTACTACTACTACTACTTCAACTCCTACTACTACTATTGCCGCTACTCCAACTACAACTACTCCAATTACTACTCCTCCAACTCCAACAACTGCAATTATTATTACTACTACTGCTACTTCTAATGCTACTACAACAACTACTCCTACTACTATTTCGACAAGAACAACAATTAATACTTCTCCTGCTACTACTACCATGACTTTTACTACTATTACTACTACTACTGTTGATGCTGTTGCTGCTCCTACCACCACCACCACCACTACTACTACTACTACTACTACTACTACTACTACTACTACTACTACTACTACTAGTCCTACTGTTGCTTTACTACTAGTATAATTGAGACCACTATAACTGCTACTGCTAGTACTACGACTTCTACAACAACTACTACTGCTGCTGCTATTACTATTACTACTACAACTACAACAACAACTACTACTACTACTCTCACTTCTCCTATTATAACCACTACTATTACTTCTCCTACTACTACTACTACTGCCACTTTTCCTATTGCTACTGTTGCTACTACTGCTACTACTACTGCTTCTATTACTATGATTACCACTACTGATTCTACTACTATAACTACCACATCTACAACTACTACAGCTACTACTACAACAACTACTACTACAACTATGATTACTTCTGCTACAACTACTACTTCTACTTCCAATACAATTATAACTACTCCTATTCCTACTACTACTACTATTGCTGCTTCCACTCTTACTTCTACTACTGTTACTACAACCGATGCTACTACTCCAACTACTACTGTTACTACCAGTACTACTGCTGCTACTACTACTACCACTACTAGTTCTACAGCTACTATGGCTACTACTATTACTACTGCTACTACTGCTACTACTGCTGCTAGTTCTACTACTTCTCCTCCTACTACTACTGCTACTATTACTACTGGTACTACTACTACCACCACTACTACTACTACGACTATTGCTACTACTACTTCTACTTCTACTGTTAGTGTTACTACTACTACTGCTACTATTATTAATTCTACAACAACAACTATTACTACCACTACAACTACTATAACTACTGATGCTACTACTATTACTACTCCTACTCCTAATACAACTACAACTATTACTGCTACTACTATTACTAGCTCCTAATACAATAACTACAGCTACTACTGCTACTACTGTTACAACTTCTTCTACTCCTAATACAACTACCGCTACTACTACTGCAACTGCTACTATTGCTACTACTATTGCTGCTAGTCTTGCTGCTGTTGCTACTAATACGGCTACTACTACTACTACTACTACTTAGACTACTATTGCTACAACTACTGCTGTTGCTGCAGCTACTACGACTGCTACTACTACTACTAATACTACTACAACTACTACTATAACTCTCACTATTGCTATTGTTACTATAGCTACTAAAACTACTACTCCTTCTACTTCTCCTACTAATACTATAACTGCAACTACTACTACTTCTACTACCACTGCGACTACTACTACTATTATTGCTATTAATACAACTACTACTGCTACCACCACCACTACTACTACTACAACAACAACTACTACTACTGTTGCTGCTGCTAAAACTACAACTGCTACTACTATTTCTACTACTGCTACTACTACTACTACTGCAGTATTACTACTACGACTAGTGCTACAATAACTACTACTACTGCTACTACTACTACTCCTACTACAATTATAGCTACTACTCCTACTACAATTATACCTACTACTACTACTACTATAGCTATTGCTGCTACTTCTGCTACTACTGTAACTGCTACAACTACTACTGCTACAACTAGTGCTACTACTATTAATCTTGCTACTACTGCTGCTGCAGCTACAACTACTACTAGTACTACTACTACTACTCTTACTGCTGCTGCTACTACTGCTACTACTGCTATTATAACAACAACTACTACTACTGCTGCTGCTAATGTGGGTACTAATACTACTACCAATACTCCTACTAATACTACTACCGCTGTTGTTGTTGTTGTTGCTACTACTGCTACTAATCCTACTACTATTATGGTTGTTGTTGTCACTACCACTACTACTACTACTCGAGTTCTACCACGAGTACTCATGCTACTGCTTCTAATGCTACTACTACTGCAACTATTGCTACAACTATTGCTACTATTGCTCACACTATTACGACTACTGCTACTACCACTATCACAACAAATGCTCCCACTCATGCTTCTACTGCTACTATTAATACTACTTCTGCTACAACAACAACTACTTTTACAACTACAGCTACTACAAGAACTACTATTATAACTACAACTAGAACTACTACTATTGCTACTGCTTCTTCTATAATAACAACAACAACTAGTTCTACTACTACTACTACTGCTCCTACTACAGCTACTACTGCAACTATTGCTACTGCTATTACTGCTAGTACTACTACTTCTACTGCTGCTACTGCGGCTACTACTGCTACTACTACTACTACTTCTCCTAATAATACTACTGCTACTACGAAAACTACTTCTAATACTACTACTACTACTACTACTACAACTATTGCTACTGCTTCTGTGGCAATGGCTGTGACTGCTACTGCTATTGCTAATATTGCAACTAGTGCTACTATTGCTGCGACTACTACTACTACTACTACATCTACTACTACTACTACATCTACTACAGCTGCTACAATGACTACTGCTACTACTACTACGTCTTCAACTACTACTACTACTATTCTTACTACTACTTCTACTCCTATTACTACTACTATTATTTCTACTACTACTATCACTACTACTACTTCTATTACTACTACTACTTCTACTACTACTTTCGCTACTACTACTACTACTCCAGTTGTTGCTGCTACTATACTTACTACTACTACTACCACTCAGCTACTACAACAACAACGACTACCAGTACTACTAGTACTGCAACTACAGCTTTTGCTATTACTACTACTACAGCTTCTACTACTACTATTGCTACAACTATAACTGCTATTACTTCTGCTCCTATGACTAATATTACTACTGCCGCAGTCGCTATTGCAGCTGCTACTACTAATACAAGTACTCCAAGTACTTCTCCTACTGCTCCTGCTACAGCAACTCCTCCTCCTACTACTACTACTGTGACTACTTGTACTACTAATAATAGTACTATTGCTATTGCTGCTACTACTACTACTACTATGAATACTATAGCTGCCACAAGTATTACTGCAACAACTACAACTACGACTACTACTACTACAACTATTGCTGCTACTATTACTACAGACTGCTACTACAACTGCTACCATAACTGCCACTACTACAACTAATGCAACTACTACTGCTGCTGCTACATTTGTTACTACTGCTACTATTACTCCTACAGCTATAACTACTATTGCTACTATTACTTCTACAACCATAGCTGCGACTTCTACTACTTTTTCAGCTTCTACTACACTACTATTTCTCCTACTATTGTTACTACTGTTGCTATTACTAGTACAGCTACTACTACTACTACTACTACTACTACTATTACTTTTCAGATTCTACTACTACTACTATTTCTCCTACTACGGTTACTACTGCTACTAGTACTCCTCCTCCTCCTCCTCCTCCTCCTCCTCCTCCTCCTCCTCCTCCTAATACTACTACTACTACTACTACTACTACTACTACTACTGTTGTTGTTGCTGCTGCTCCAACAATTACTACTGCTACTACTACTACAACTACTGACACTTCCACTACTTCAACTACAACTACTACTATTGCTAGTAATGCTACTACAACTACCTCTGCTACTACTGCTACGAGTACTAATGGTGCTACTCCTGCTACTATTACTACTCCTACTAGTACTACTACTACTATTTCTGCTGCTACCATTACTATTACTACAACTACCACTACTTATACTGCTACTAATACCACTGCGACTGCTACTGCTGTTACTACTTCTACTTCTACTTGTACTACTTTAGCTACTACTATTACTACTTCGACTACTACTACTACCACTAAAACTACAACTGCTACTACTCCCTGTACTACTGCTGCTGCTGTTGCTACTGCTACTATTGCAAATACGCTACTATGGCTACTACTATGACTACTACTACTACTACTGCTACTACCGCTACTACTACTACTGCTACTACTACTGCTCCTACAACTATAGCTTTTGCTACTACAACTACAACAACTACTACTGCTACTATTGCTTCTATTATTACTATGACTAATACTACTGCTGCTGCTTCAACTACTACTACCACTACAACTAGTACTTCCGCACCTATGACTGCTACTACTGCTACTACAGCTACGGCTGCTACTACTACAACAACAACTTTCGCTGCTACTATGACTACTACTACTACTGTTGCTATTGCTGCTACTTCTACTACTACTACTGCTACAGATACTAATACTACTTCCCCTTCAATTTCTACTATAGCTTCTACAACTGCTGCTACTACTAGTGTTGCAACTACCACTTCTACTACTACAACTACTTCTTCAACAACTACTGTTGCTACTATTGCTGCTACCATAACTATTGCTGCTACTACAACCGCTATTAATACTACTACTACTTTTGCTGCTGCTACAACTAAAACTACTACTTCTGCGAGTACTACTGTTGCAACTACTACAACTGCTATAATTACTACTAGTACTACTGCTGCAACTACTACCACTGTTGCAGCTGTTGTTGCTTCTACTGCCAATACCGCTACAACTACAACAACAACTACTTCTCCTGCTAGTACTGCAACTACTACTGCTGCTACTACTACTACTATCGCTACTATTACTACTACTACGGCTACTACAACAACTACAACAACTAATACGACTTCTACTACTACTACTATTGCTGCCGCTGCTACTCCTACTACTACTGCTGCCGCTGCTACTCCTACTACTACTGCAGCTGTAGGTGTCACAACTATTACTACTAATACTACTAATACTGCTACTATTTTGACTACTTCTTATGCTACTTTTACTACTACTACTACTACTAATACTAATACAACTACAAGAATTACTACTATTACTACTACCACTACAACAACTACAACAACAACTACTGCTACTATAACTATTGCTACTACTACTACAACAACAACAACTACTGCTACAATTGCTACTGCTACGACTATTGCTACTACCGCCACTACTGCTTCTCCTATTACTTCTGCTACTTCTAATACAACTACCACTACTACTACTACTACTGCTGCTGCTGCTATTACCAATTTTGCTAATCCTATAATAACTACTGCTACTTCTACTTCTACTATGACTACTACTTCTACTATAGCTACAACAACAACTACTACTGCTTCTATTAATACTTCTATTGCTACTATTGCATCTAATACTACTACTGCTACTTGAACTATTCCTACCACAACTAATGCTACTTCTATTACCCACTAATGCCGCTACAACTACTTTTACTACAGCTACTGCTACTACTGCAACTGCTACAACTGCTACAATTACTATTCCTACTGCTTCCACCACTACTACAACAACTACAACTAGCACTTCCACATCTACTACTACTGCTACTACTACTACTAGAACTACTGCAACTATTGCTACTGCTACTACTACTATTGTTACTACTACTACTACTACTTCTCCAGTTATTACCAGTGCTACTTCTACTGTTATTGCAACAGCTACTATTCCTACTGCTTTTACTACTACTACTACTACTGCTATTGCTACATTTACTATAGTTGATGCTACTACTACTACAACTACTGCTACTACTGCTATTACTACTACTGCTACAATTACTACTTCTACTATTACTACTACTACTACTACTACTACTTCTATGGCTATAGTTACTACTACTGATACTGCTACTACCACTACTACTACTACTACAACTACTTCTACAACAACTACTACTATTCCTACTACTGCGGCTCCTACTCCTCCTCCTCCTCCTACTAATCATACCACTACTACTTCTACTGCTACTACTACTACAACAACTTCTGCTAGTGCTACTACTACAACAACTACTACTACAACTCCCAATGCTACTTCTACTACAACTACTATTAATGCTACTACTACTACTGCTTCTACTACTACTCCTACTATTACTCGTACTACTACTACTACTTCCATTGCTACTCCTACTATTACTCCTACTACTACTACTACTACTCTTACTATTACATTTGCTGCTATTACTACAGCTCCTCCTACTTCTACAACTATTATTACCCCAACTACTACTACTACAACAATTACTACTTCTACTACTGCTACTGCTACTACTACTAATACTATGACCACTTCTGTTGGTATTACTACTATGCCTATTGCAACTTCTACAACAACAATAACAGCAACAATAATAGTTACTACTACTATGACTACTACTACTGCTACAACTTGTACAATGACTATTAGTACAACAACAACAACAATAATTACTAATAATACTACTAAGACTACTATTACAGGCACTACTTCTACTAGTACTACTACTACAATTACTACTACTATGACTACTGCTGTTGCTGCTGTCGCTAATGCTGTTGTTGCTCCTAATACTCATACTACAACTACTACTCTAACCACAACTACTACTATTCATGCTACTACTACCATTACTTCAACTACTACTGTTACTAATACTACTACTACTACAATTATTGATGCTACTACTACTACTACTACTAGTACTACTGCTACTACTACTACTACTACTACTATTATTGCTACTTCTACTTCTACTCCGACTACTGTTGCTACCGTTACTACTACTACTACTACTGCTACCGCTACTACAACTATTATTATAGTTGTTACTACTAATACCACTACTACTCCTATTACAACTACAACTACTACTAGTACTACCTCAACTACAGCCACTACTACGATTGCATCTGCAGCTGTTGCTGCAACCACTAATACTAGTACTACTTCTAGTACTCCTACTCCCACTCCTACTACTACTACTACAACAACAACAACTACTACTAATACTAGCACTCCTACTCCTACACCTGCTACTACTACTGCTACTACTACTCCTACTCCTTCTACTACTCTGATTCCTACTCTACTACTACTTCTTTACCTACTACAACTTCTAATACTACTACTAATACTACTAATACTACTACTAATATAACTATTACTACCATTACAACTACTACCTCTTCTACTACTACTGGTAATACTACTATTACTACTACAACAAGTACTACTACTACTATTACAACAACTACTACAACAACTACTGCTACTATTACTAGTACTACAATAACTACTACTACTATTACTACTATTTCTACTACCACTAGTACTACTACTACAACAACAACAACAACTACTACTACTAGTACTACTACTATTACTTCTAGTAATACTACTACTACTTTTACTACCACTACTACTAGTATTACTACTACTACTACTTCTACTACTACTACTACAACTACTACTACAACTACTGCTAATCTTGTACAACTACTACTACGGGTACTACTACTACCACAACTGCCACTACTCGTACTTCTAATTATTACACTACTACTACTTCTGCTTCTACTACTACACTACTACTACAACTACTTCTACGAGTACCACCACAACTCTTACAACTATAATTATTACTACTAACAATACTGCTACTACTACACCAAATAATACTATTAGTACTCCAACTGCTACTACTACTACTCCTGCTATGACCACTACTATAACTACTCCTGCTACTACTACGACTATGACTACTACAACTTCTACTACTTCTACTACTCCTGCTACTACTGCGACTGAGACTACTACAACTTCTACTACTGCTACTACACCTACTACTACTACTTCAACTCTTGCAACTACTACTACAACTCCTACTACTATTACACCTGTTGCAACTACTACTGCTACTATTACTACAACAACTACTACTACTATGACTATCACTAGTACTACTACTCCTCCTCCTCCTTCAACTACTACTTCTACTGATACTACTAGTACTACTGCTACTACTATGACTACAACTACTACTACTGCTACTACAACTACTCTTACCCCAACCCCCACTCCTAAAACAACTCGTACTACTACTACTACTGCTAATACTACTACTACTACTACCGCTACAACAACAACAACTACTACTACTACTAGTACTACTACTACTAGTACTAGTACTACTACTAATACAAGTACTACTACTACTACTTTTACTAGTACTACAACTACTAGGCGACTATGGCTCCTCCTACTACTACTAGCACTACTACTAGTACTAGGACTACTACTACTACTACTAGTATAACTACTACAACTGCAACTACCTCTACTACTACTACTATTGCTACAACTACTACTTAACTAGTACAACAACTACAACTAGCACTATAACTACACCACCAACTACTACTATTACTACAACTAATACCATTACTATTCCTACAACTGCTACTACTACTATTACTAGTACTACTACTACTACTTCTACTACTACCACTTATACTACTGCGACTGCTACTACTACTAGAACTTCTACTGCTACTGCTACTACTACTACTCCTACTACTACTACTACCACCACTACTACAACTACTACTCCTCCTCCTCTTACGACTATAGCTACAACTACCACTGCTACTACTACAACAATAACTACTACTACTGCTACTAATACTACAATGACTGCTATAACTCCTACTCCTACAACTACTCGTACTACTACTTCAAAAACTACAACTACTACTACAACTACTTCTACTGCTAGAATTACTATTACTACTACTACTACTACTATTACTATTATACCTCCTCCTCCTCCTCGGCCTCCAACTACTACTACTTCGACTATTACTTCTACCATAATTACCTCTACTACTGCTACAATAATTACTACTACCACTACTACTACTGCTGCTGCTGCTACTGCTACTACTACTCCTACTATTAGTTTTGCTACTTCTACAACTGCTACTACTATAACACCACTACTACATCTACTACTACTTGTATTGCTACTACTTCTACAATAGCTACTACAGCTACTCTTGTGGCTACTACTGCCAATACTGTCGCTACTACTACTACTGCTGCTGCTACCGCAGCAACTCCTATTACAACAACAACTAATACTACTACTACCACTACTACTACAACAACAACTACTACTACTCATACACCAACTCCTACTGCTAAAACTACACATCCTATTACTTCTGCTACCAGAATTACTACTAGTATAACTGCTGCTGCTACTACTACTACTACAACTACAACTACTACTTTTAATACTACTACTACTTCTGGTACTACTACTACTACTACTAGTACTACAACAATTACTACTACCACTACTATTGCTATTGCTGCTACTGCTACTACCTCTAATACTACTACTCCTCCTACTATTACTACTATTAGTACTACTATTACTATTACTACTACTACTACTTTTGCAACTACTATGACCACTACTATTACTATGACTACAACTACTAAAACAACTACTACAACTACTACACCTACTACTATAACAACAACTACTACTACTACTGCTATTACTATGACTAATACTACTAGTACTAGTACTACTTATGCATCTACTACTCCAACTCCAACTCCTACTCCTACTACTATTCCAACTAGTACTACTTCTACTACTGCGACTATGACTTTTGTTGCTGCTACAACTACTACTACTACTTCTACTACAACCAATAGTGCGACTACTACTACCACTATTGCTACTACTACTCCTACGACTACAACAACAACTACTACTACTTTGACTACTATTACTGTGACTAATACTACTAGAACTACTACTACTTATCCAACTACTACCCCAACTACAACTCCTAGTCATACTACTATTCCAACTACTACAACTTCTACGACTGCTACTACGACTTTTGCTGCTACTACTACTGTTGCTGCTACTACAACTACTAACACTAATACTACAACTACTACTACTAATAGTATTGCTACAACTACTACTCATACACCAACTCCTACTGCTAAAACTACACCTCCTATTACTTCTGATACCTGAATTACTACTAGTATAACTGCTATTACTACTACTAGAACTACTATTACAACTACAACTACTACTTCTACTACTACTACTACTTCTGGTACTACTACCACTGCTACTGCTACTACTGCTACTGCTACTACCTCTAATACTACTACTATTAGTACTACTACTACTACTGAAACTAC
>RXID01014913.1:50000-51851 GCA_005019695.1 Trichopus zeylanicus subsp. travancoricus
TACAACTACTAGTATTACTACTACTACTACTGTGACTACTACTACTGCTGCTGCTGCTGCTATTGATGCCGCTACTACTATTGCTACTATAGCTATTGCGACGACTACTACTTCTACTAGTACTGCTGCTACTTCTGCTGCAACTACTGCTACTACTGCTGCTTCTACTACTACTACTATTGGTGCTACTACTCTTACTACTACCACTACTAATAGTACTACTATTATTGCTGCTACAACTGGTACTACTGTTGCTATTGCTGTTACTACTACCACTACTACTACCTCTATTGTGACTACAACAACTACTATTACTGCTACTGCTACTTTTGCTACTACTACAATGACTACTACTACGACTACTACTACTACTACTCCTCCAACTTCTGGTTTGACTATTACTGCTGCTACTATTGCTACTTCTACTGCTACTACTACTACTACTTCAACTGCTACTAATACTACTGCTAGTAGCACTACTACTGCTACAACTACTATTACTAATACTATTGCTATTACTACGGCTACTACAATAACTACTACTACTGCTGCTGCTGCTGCTACTATGACTACCATGGCTACTACTACAACAGCTACTAATTGCACCACTACTACCACTGCTACTACTACTACAGCTGTTGCCGTTGTCCTCGCAACTATAACTACTACAACAAGAATAACTACTACTTCTACTTCTACTACTTCCACTGCTACTTCTGCTATTACCACTACTTCTGCTGCTGCTACTGCTAATACTGCTCCTAGTACTACAACTTCCACTACTACTTTTGCTACTACTACTGCAACTACTACTGCTGCTACTGTTCCTACTACTACTACTACTACTACAACTACCAGTACTCCTACTATTACTATAACTACTGCTGCTGCTGCTGCTACTTCTACTACTACTAACGCTTCTACTACTATTACTTATACTAGTACTAGTACCAGTACTACCGCTACCACTTGTGCGTATACTACTACTACCACTATTGCTACTACTACTTCTACTACTACTACTACCACTTTGACTACTGCTACTGCTACTACTACTACTCTCCTCCTCCTCCTCCTACAGCTACTTTTGTTGCTCCTATTAAAGTTATTACCATTACTATTACTGCTATTACTGCTACTACTACTACTGCTACTGTTGCTCCTACTACTACCACTACTACTACTACTACTCCTAACACTACTAATACTACTACTACTACTAATAATAATAATGCAACAATTAATACTTCTATTGCTTCTACGGCTACTACTACTAATACTACTACAACTACTGTTGCTGCTGCTGCTACTACTACTACTACTACTATTACTATTGCTACAGCTGCAACTACTGCAACTCTTGCTACTATTGCTAGTTGTATTTCTACAAAACCTGCTATAACTACTGCTATGACTACTACTACTGTTGCTTCTACTACTGCTATTGCTCCTACTGCTACTACTACAACTGCTACTACTACTACTACTACTTCTTCACCTACTACTACTGCTACGGCCACTACTTTTATAACCAGGACTACTGCTACTGCATCTACTACTACCACTACTAGCACTACTTGGACTACTTTTGTTAATAATATTACTGCTACCACTACTAGTGCTGCTGCTACTGCTACTACTACTACTACTACGACTACTACTACTCCTACTCCTCCTCCTCCTTCTCCTACTACTCCTACTACTACTACCGCAAAATCTACTTCTGCTACTACTACTACTATTACTACTGCTGCTGCTGTTACTTCTACTACTACTATTACTACTATTACTACTACTACTACTACTACTACTACCACTACTACCACCACTACTACTACTACCACTACTACT